>CM074727.1:160433522-160641022 GCA_037306005.1 Rhinophrynus dorsalis
TAGGCTGTGCAGTTAGGGTTTCCTACACAGGATGCAGTCTCTCTCATCTCACTGGTGTCGCCCACATAGCGGAAATATCCTAAAGCACATCATTATGTGCTTGCCAAAATGGCAATGCAGACACAAAGTACCAATTCATCTCTGCAACCCCAGATGGTGTTGAATTAAGCCAGAGGTGCTGTGCAGACTTGTGCCGGACATCCCGTGCTTCTCCTTCCATAGTCGTGCTCTGTGCCCGTGCAACAGAGTAATTCCACGGGCCAGGTCAGCCTTCAGCCGCCCCCCCTCCACTGAAGGATTATGGGGCCCTTTAGCTTCTCCTCCTCCCCCCAGAGGGAGAGAAGGCTCTTCACCCCAGGGTCTTCGACATTATAGCTTACCAACCCCAGAGCATCCTTCTTCAGATCCCTCCAGGGAGAGGAGCTTCAGAGTCTTCGAGAGAGGTGGTGGCCCAAGGGGACTTCATCCCACCTCTCCCACCAAGCTCAAGTCTTCTGACCCAGTCCCACTGTGGCAGTTTCCAGTGTTAAAGTTCATAGTGTCATGGGCAAGTGCTGAAGTAAATAAATAGTCCAGAAAAAAAAAATCATATAATCAGCCATGCTAAAATATGCACAGTGAATAAATAATAACTAAAGTGCCTGTTAATGCCCCAGTCTTTCTGAAACCTCCTATGTACATTCCAGCCTTGTCAATGAAGTGCAGTTGATTTCTCTAGACACCAGCGAGCAAGGGTCAATGTTTGTATTCCCCTCTTACCCTTAGGGTGACAAATCCCCAGGGTAATTGGCATCTGTAAATTAGTGGACAGAGATACTGAACTAGGAAAGAGCTTGATATACTATTTATCAGGTTCTACAGTTATAATATTCTACCCAGGGTACAGTCTATCTCACTATTGCAGGGCTTATAATTTGAAGTCCTTTGCTACTAGCCAGACCTGAAAAGTTACTCGCCACTGCAAGCCATAACATACCCACCATGGCTGAATTTCTACTCACCAGGGCTGAATTTTCTTTCTCTATTGGCTAGTGGCGAGTGGAAATTTTGAGTCCTGCACTAGTGCCATACACAATATACTAAACATGCCCTATACCCTCTGAATAAGGGTTTCAGATCAAGTTTGAAGCAGAGGGTCTATGGGGATTTCAGTCTTGCAATTCAATCTTTTCCTATAGGAAGAAAGAGGGATTACCAGGGGGTCTCTTTTCAGAGTCCCATTCTGTTCCCCTGTAGTTCTGATGAAGCTCACAATGCAACCCCCTGTCTTTGTCGGCAAAATGCATGGGTATGTTCTCTAAGGGACACAAGTTGCTATCAGATTTTAAACTGAAACAGCTCGTAGTAATCTAAAGCAGAAATCAATTGTAAATAAAAACAGTAAACATAAATAACTGATTGCTGCTTGAAGGACATCTAGGTAAACCTTAGGCAAGTCTTATGAATACACCTACACAAGTTCTTCTGCTGAAAAAATTAAGAAACTTTTCTTAGTGTATATTTCCCCTTTAACCAATCATATAAACTCATTGACATGCCTGATGGATTCATACAACCCGCTACCCAAAGATGCATGCATTTTTTTAACCTCAACAATCATGTTAGTATGTTTCTATGTCTATATTGGGAGTAAGAGACACTCAACTAGGAACAAGACTGCAATAGAAATTTGCAGGCTCTCTAGGAATGGTGTCCTACCCAGGGTGCAGTCTCTTTTAGTTACTAGTGCCTTTCACAGAGAGGAAATATCCTAAAGCGTATCATACTGGTCATGCTAAGACAGCAGACCAGACACGAAATGCCAGGAAATTCCTCTCTGAACAAGAGAAGCAGCCAACCCCTAATGTATGCTTTGGCCTTGTTGGGCGTCTCTGATTTCCACTTTGCATATGCAAATTATCCTTGGTATTAGTCACCCCAAGGGTAATAGGGGTATCTAGCGTTGGACCCCTTTCTCACAGTACATAGAGAGCTCAGCTGAATGTCAGTGATGAGGCCCAACAAGGCCGAAAGGTACATCTGGGATTCATTGCTTCTCTTGTTCAGAGAGGAATTGCCTGGCATTTTTTGGCTGAACCGCTGTTATGGCAGGACCAGTGTGCTATGCTTTAGGATATTTTCTCTCTGTGAAAGGAACTAGTGGACTAAAACAGACTGCAATCTGAGTAGGACACCACTCTTAGAGAGCCTGCAAATTTCTATTGCAGTCTTGTTCCTAGCTGAATGTCTCTCTTTTCATAAGTTCTAAGTATATGCATGTAATTGTTTCCTTCTTGCTTCAATTTCCTTCTATAATTATATATTTGTATTTTGGTTATAGAAACTGAGCTTTCTAACTCAAAGATTTTAGAGAAACTCAAATAATGTTCCAGTGGGTTAGCTCACATTTAAACTCACAATAGGGTAATAAAGCTTCCATCTCCTTAAGAGTACATTCATTGTCTTCAATCTGTCAGGCATGATTAGAATACAGAATTATGTTGGGCTGGAAGTAACTTTATTTAAAAGAGCTACCAATCATATCTGAGAAATTATAACCCATTAGTTTCAATACTTGAAATGTCTGTCCAGACGGAGATTTTATTACTTCCAATTACAAACTAATCACACCTCATATTTCAGATAACCTGTTGCTGTGTGGGTGGACATTTGTATAGTGGAAACTCTGGCCAGATTTTGTCTGAATTATTATACAACCACAGGGCCATATTTCCTATTAGGCATAGTAGAAGTCTACCTACAGAGACAGATTATGAGATGTGGTTCCTCAGTTGCACTAGCCATTCTCTCATATTGAGTAATGGGTGCAGCCAGTGGAAATCCCTTCTTATTCTCACATTAAAGGGATAGTAATGTTTCAAAATAAAAGCAGCTCCAATTAATCTTCATAGTATTTGTGCCATGGAGAGTATAATTTAAATAATGTCTGAGCTGTAGATCAAGAGTAATTGAATGATAAAGCATCCCCCTCCGGCCCCTTTTACCTAGTGTAAGCCGCTTCCCCTCACATGTGGAATCTGGTTTCTTGACCGGACAGGTCACAGCAAGGGACAATCTTCTTACTGTGAACATAAGGAAACCCTACCCCCCCTGACAGATTTTTCAGGTTTTTCCTTATGCTCACTGGAAAATGGTACTTTTTCATTCAATTACTCTTGAACTACAACAGTATTGAAATAACACTCTCCATGGCCCAAATACTATGTAGATTCATTGGAGCTGCTTTTATGGTGAAACATTACTATCCGTTTAAAGCTACTTGCTCTCCAAGTAGAGGGCCATACCTGGGAACTCTTAGGGTTCAAATCTCAGAGTGAAGGGCCAAATTCTCAGGGTGAGGGAGTACAGTGGTACTTATTCTATATAATAATTCGCTAAAACGTGTGTAACGACAAAGTCATGCGCAGTAGAGACTGCCTGCGCAATGGCTGATACAGAGAGAGAGAGTTAAGATTGAAGCATATTAGTCCAGTGATGTAGATGTAAAATAACAAACAAAATTAATATCTTGTAATACCTTTGTTATTGGACTAACAGAATTATAGATAAACTCCCTTTCTTAAGTCTAAAGCATTTCTGAGCACAAGGACACAGAATTCACAGTTAATAAAGTTAATACATTGAATTCAAAGCTGCGTTGTTTGCTGGGGTTAACACAGCGGGACTGCTGATAAGACAGGACCAAGAGAAAATCCACAATCTTCTTGTAGAGGATCGTAAATACCCCGTGCAAGGCAGAGTGTGTGTGTGAGGGGGAAGACAAAGAGAAGAAAAATACAGGAGATGGTATGGGAGAGGAGAGAGTTAAAAAAATATTGCACATATTAAGAATGCTACAATGCCAACAATCCAGTATGGGCATGCAGGCCTATATACAACTTGTGCCCATATATGTAGATATATACATACACATACACATATATATGTATACATATGCACATACACATACATACATACACCCACAGACATAAACACATATACATATATAAATATATATATATATAAATATACACATACATATACATAAACACATACACATACATGCATATACACATATACACAAATGTGTACATGCACACACATAGATACACATATACACATACATACATAGGTATTTTTGGCCATCAGTGTAGGAGAGAAAATTGAAGCGAGCGTTGATGCTATGTTTATGTGGAATGTTGCTGTACAGAGATTCCACATCCATGGTTGCTAGAATGATGTTGGCAGGGAGGTTGGTGATTTTGGCTGAGTTTGTTGAGGAAATCAGTGGTGTCTTTTATGAAGCTGTTGGTGTTGGTGACAAGAAGTTTTAGGATATGTTCTATAAGTCATGTTAACATGCAATCTAATGACAGGTTTCATATTATTATTAACATATTAAGTCTATGTACTGACATATGCTTTCCCATACTCTTATACATGCATGTGTATATATATGTGGGTGGACTATACTGGACTGTTGGCGTTGTAGCATTCTTAATATGTGCAATTTTTTTTAACTCTCTCCTCTCCCATACTATCTCCTGTATTTTTCTTCTCTTCCCCCCCCCCACCACTCTGCCTTGCACAGGGTATTTACAACCCTCTACAAGAAGAGTGTGGATTTTCTCTTGCTCCCTGTCTTATCAGCAGTCCCACTGTGTTAAAGGGATAGTAATGTTTCATAATAAAAGCAGCTCTAATTAATCATCATAGTATTTGGACTTTGGAGAGTGTTATTTCAATTCTGTCAGCGTTGTAGTACAAGAGTAATTCAATGACAAAGTATCCCCTCCCGCCCCTTTTACTGATGTAACACTGCTCAGCCAGAGCAGAAGGGAGGTGCCCAGATAGACTGCAGAGAGGGACAATCTTCAATTAAGATAAGGGAAAAACCTGAAAAACTTGTCAAGGGGGGCAGGGCTTTCATTGTTTTCATAGGAAGAAGATTGTCCCCTTCTGTTATCTGTCTGGTCTATGGACTGGATTCCACATCTGAGAAGAGATGGCTTACACTAGGTAAAAAACTTTGCTTGTGAATATCTCTCGAATCATAAAGGTTTTAGAGATAAAACTTCTATCGTTCTTCATGTTTTTTTAATGCCTACAAAATAAAATAAAGATAAAACGAAGTATTACTATCCCTTTAACCCCAGCAAATAACACAGCTTTGAATTCAATGTATTAACTGTATTAACTGTGAATTCTGTGTCCTTGTGCTCAGAAATGCTTTAGACTTGAGGAAGGGAGTTTATCCCGAAAGCTTGTCAATCCATAATTCTGTTAGTCCAATGAAAAAGGTATTACAAGATATTAATTTTGTTTGATATTTTACATCTACATCACTGGACTAATATGGCTACAATCTTAACTCTACTACAATGGAAGATACCACATACAGCCGCTTAATAAAGCAAATCCACAAGATGACCAGAAAAGAAATACAGCTCGACAGTGACATATACTTTCTATACATCTGCAAGAAAAGACAGCTGATTCCCAAAGGACTAAAAATCAAAAATACACTCGCTACTACACACAATTCACAGTATGCTAATAAGCTGTGTAAACGCACTAGTGAGAAGCTAAGAAATCATCTGATCCACCAGCTCTACAACAAGAAACATAACTTTCAACAATACTGTAACGGATCCTACCCGTTACTTGAGCCCTTGTCTGGCCCTAAAACTATTCATCCAAAGACTGTGGACATTTTGTATTGTTTGGACTCTGTACTGTGCCTTGTAGTACGAACTGGCCAGCTATTGCCTAAGAAAAAAGACTTATGTTCATAGACTTTGGTTCATGGTCTAGGTTTAATGTATGTCGAAAGTTTTAGTTATTGTATGTAGAATGTTCGAGGGGTACACGTTCACTGAATACGGGTCGGAGATTTCCGGTTCGAGAACGACAGCATATCGAGCATGGAGAACCGGGAGCAGTGAGTCGACGCCTGATTGGTCAAATCCCTGAGCAGGAGGTTTAAAGGTCTTCTACAGACTTAACATGGGGAAAAGTAAGCTGCTCGGGGATTAGTCGACCAGCCGACTCACTTTACGATTTGATTGGCCAGGGTTGAAGCCGAATATTCAAACTAGTGTGTATGTGCTTCAACCCCTGGCCATTGTTCATATTACTTCAAAAAATGCAGTGTAACATTTAATACAATATCATACATAGTGCACACGTTCCCACCGCATATATAATGGTAATCCAGTTAGTTTAAAGGCAAGAGAAAATAGTTCAATGCTAGATGGGTGCAGTCAGGGAGTGTCCCTAAAAGACTCCCAAAAGACTCCCAAAAATACAACATATAAACAAGAAGGTTCATGCATCACCATCATAAACACAAAGAACTATAAAATAAAAGCATCAAACTTTATTGAATCATTAAAATATACCTGTATCTTCAGACCATGTACAGAGACAAGGAGAGACTGGAGTTAGGTATGACATATACAGCTAGATGTAAGGCAGCATGTTCAAACAGATCCACTAGTTTTGCGTACAAGACGCTTACTCATGATCTCTAAACCATGTATTAATCAACCCCTTTTGTATTTTAAATGTAATCACGTCTGGCTCATTGTGTTTGTTAGGTCATCTGCTGTTGGCTTCTTCTCTACTGTAATATGATTGGATTAAGCCCTGTTGTATCTGGTTTCCCCCATATGTTTCAATGTGCTTGCTGTATATAAATATCTGTGGTTTTCGTCAATAAAGTGAGTTATGTTTTGGAGTGAACCAGAGTCCTGGAGTCTTGTGTGTTCTTATGGTATTAAAGTGGCCACTCTGACACCCATCTGAGCCCAGGCTCTTGCATCGTTCGACTGTCTGCTGTCAGTATCCTACTACCAAACTTTGGATGCTGTCAGACGGCAACGTGAACTCTGCCTTACTTCTTCCAGTTCCAGTAAAACCTTCGATTCGAGATATGGAGTGTTCGAACAGCTTGGCGACCGCTACCCTTGGTTCCTGCAACACTTTTCCTGTTCCTCGTAGCCCGGGAGTAGAGGCTTTTTCTCTCTTTGCTGCCCGGTGGTCCGGTTCTACGACGCTCGACGGTTTGAGAGCCCGTCGACCCGTCCTCGATCCACATCCTTCGACATAGTGTCTGCTACTCCAGGGTTCGACGTTGCTTTGAGTAGACCATCGGACCGTTGATCTGCTCGACTGGTGCATCCGATGGCGCCAGTCCAGTGTCGAGAAGGAGAGACCCAGGAACAACAGCAGAAGGCGACGTGGTCCCTTCTCATCTTCCGTTACAAATACCTACTTCAAAAACTACATGATGTTAATGTATATATTACCAAACAACTAGAAAACAAACTACACTATTCTTACAAAAAACAAAAGCAGGACTTTTTATAGAAGAAAAACAATAAACTCATCAGGCTTCAACAGGACTACCACAAACACCTGGCGGAACAAGAGAAATCACAAGAGAAATCAGGGATAGTTAATATTTCTGATTATGAACTATCAGACTCAGACGTATCAGTTCTCTCTAAAGGACTATCATTTTGTTCTAACACAAAACTTGATCACATTCAACTCTACTCTGACTTGGAAGAATTTTTCAGAAGGATGTGACTTAAGGAATACTTCCATGATAAAGAGAACACTGAAACAACAATGGATTTACAAACAGCAGCAAAAAGAACACCCATGTCACTCCAGCACCAGGACAAAATGTCAGACTGGACAGCTACATTGAAAGTTTCTGTCTAAGAACTGCATCCTTGGTGACCAAACAAAACAAAAAGGACATTTTTCATAATCTCACAGTACAGGAACAAACTACTATAAGTGACTTGAGAAATAATCGCGCTATCACCATCAAACCAGGAGACAAGGGAGGAGCAGTGGTGATAATGAACACCACAGACTACATAAAAGAGGGGGACAGGCAATTGTCAGATGGTAAATACTTCAAAAAACTAAATGAAGACTTCAACAAGGAGTATACATTGCAACTCAGGGAGCTCATCAAATCCTTCCCTAAGAAGCTACAACCAGAACTGGAATCACTCATACCAACCAGTGCCTGTATGGGCAACTTTTATATGCTTCCCAAAATCCACAAGGTTGGTAAGCCTGGCAGACCTATAATTACAGGAATGGGAACACTTACACGACAAATCTCAGGACTTGTAGAAAATATCCTAAAACCTCTTGTCACCAACAGCCAAGCAACTAGGTACCATCGAATTTGCTCTGACCCTAATGACTGTAACTCACACCTAAATGTACTCTCCCAGTCTATGAGACAGAAAGGCAACAAATTTGGGATTATTACCAAACAAATCCACTCTGCTCTAAAAACACCACGCATGCACGTGCTGCAGTACAGGAAGAAAAAAATCTTTACATGGGTACCACTTATAGTCACCTACAACCCAGCTCTTGAAGAAATATGGAAAATTATTAAAGATCTACAACCAATGCTAGCAGAAGGTGATACTCTGAAAAATATCTTCTCTGAAACCCCCATTTTGGCCTTTAGACAACCACCAAACATTAAACAAAAACTAATCAGCACAGGGGCGGACTGACAGGACCTAGGGCACCTGGTCCAAAAAGAGGTCTGGGCCCCCTTCCCAATGACATAATTTGCCCTCCCCATAATATCATTGGCCCCACCTCCCACTACATCCTCAGCCCCGCATACCTCCCCTCCCCACCACACACACACTCTCCTCCCATCCAGAAGATTCACATTACACAAATTAAGGTACTCCACACCATTTTAGAAGTAAACCTGTTTTAATAAAATTAATCTTGCGTTTAAAAAAAATAAATTAATAAAACTAACCTTACACTGCTGGCTATCTTCTTGCCGGTTGGCTGGATGCTACTTGGCTACTGGCTGGATAGCTTGAGGGTGTGCTGGCTGTCTGGCCTTGTGGCTGTGCCTATAGTGAGCACAATGTTCCATATATAAAGTGTGGTGGCCTGGGGTACTGTATGACCTGGTGGGTACTGAATAGCCTGGGGGGCCTCCAGGCCATTCAGTATCCAACTCCAGGCCATCCAGTACCCCCCTCCAGGCCATCCATTACCCTCCTAGGCCATCCAGTACCCTCCTAGGCCATCCAGCAATCCATTACCCCCAAGGCAATGCAGTAACTCCCACCAGGCCATGCAGTAGCCCCCCCATGACATCCAGTACCTGCCCCTTCCACAATGTCCCCATCTCCACATTGCCCCTCAATCTCCACATTGCCCCTCAATCTCCAATCTCCACATTGTCCTTCAATCTTCACAATGTCCCTTCCACAATGCCCCTCAATCTCCACAATGCCCCTCAATCTCCACAGTGCCCCCATATCTTCACAATGTCCCTTCCACAATGCCCCTCAATCTCCACATTGCCCATTCCACAATGCCCCTCAATCTCCACATTGCCCCCATATCTTCACAATGTCCCTTTCACATTGCCCCTCAATCTCCATATTGCCCCTATATCTTCAGAATGTCCCTTCCACAATGCCCCTCAATCTCCACATTGCCCCTCAATCTCCACATTGCCCCTTCCACAATGCCCCTCAATCTCCACAATGCCCCTCAATCTCCACATTGCCCCCATATCTTCACAATGTCCCTTCCACAATGCCCCTCAATCTCTGATCTAGCCCCTCAATCTCCACATTGCCCCTCAATCTCCATATTGCCCCTATATCTTCACAATGTCCCTTCCACAATGCCCCTCAATTTTCACATTGCCCCTCAATCTCCACATTGCCCCCATATCTTCACATTGCCCCTCAATCTCCAAATTGCCCCCATATCTTTACAATGTCCCTTCCACAATGCCCCTCAATCTTCACATTGCCCCTCAATCTCCACATTGCCCCTTCCACAATGCCCCTCAATCTCCACATTTCCCCCATATATTCACAATGTCCCTTCCACAATGCCCCTCAATCTTCACATTGCCCCTCAATCTCCAAATTGCTCCTCAATCTCCACATTGGCCTCAATCTTCACATTGCCCCTCAATCTTCATAATGTCCCTTCCACAATGCCCATCAATCTCCACATTGCCCCCATATCTTCACATTGCCGCCATATCATCACATTGCCCCTCAATCTCCACATTGCCCCCATCTTTGCAATGTCCCTTCCACAATGCCCCTCAATCTCCACATTACCCCCATATCTTCACAATGTCCCTTCCACAATGCCCTTCAGTCTTCACATTGCCCCTCAATAATGCCCATACCTCAAGTCCCTGGTGGTCTAGCTGCATGGCATCATCAAGAGAGTGATCATCATCTGTGCCTCCTGAAGCTCTCACGCAGTTCTCAGTAATGCAGAGCGCTGGGAGATTATGTTATCTACCAGCACCCTGTATTACTAGAGCGCCGGTCGCGACGCCGGTACATAGTTGCTGCGGGCACATGGCAGGTGCGACCCCTATTATGCCACGTCATGGAGCGGCGCGCCTGCAGCGGGCACCTACACGGAAGCCAAATAAATGAGAGAGGGCCAGGAGACAACACATTGTTTTATTGCTGGTGGCGGCAGGCCCCTTTCGGCCGTGGGCCCTCGGTCTGTGACCGAATTGGCAGATGGTCAGTCCGCCCCTGAAACAGCAGGAAACTCCACACTGATGAGAATACAGAAAAAGGTACCAGACAATGCAAGAAACCTCACTGCAAACTATGCCAGCATATATGCCCAGACATTAAAGCTACCCACAACAACAAAACCTACAGCATTAAACGATCATACTCCTGCACATCTAGCAATGTGGTATATATGATGCATTGCACCACATGCCACCTAGGGTGCTACATTGGGGAAACCACCCAGCAATTAAATGGCAGAATGAACATGCACAGACACTCTATGAAACATCACAAAGAAGGATCTTACTGCACCCCTGTGGGACACCATTTTATTCAGCCTGATCACTCAATTAAGGACCTAAAAATCAAAGGGAACTTTAGAAATACCCAAGAAAGAAAAACTTTTGAAGCCAGAATGATTATATTTTTTAACAGCAAGAATAGAGGACTAAATGTTGATTTGGGTTTCCTATCACACTATCAAAGTATCACATGACCCCTCTATCAGTATCTTACTCCTCATATATATCCACATGTTATCATACATTCTAATGACAGGTTTCATATTATTATTAACATATTAAGTATACATACTGCAATATGCTTTCCCATACTCTTGTACATGCATGCGTATATATATATGTGTGTGGGCTATTCTATATGTATATATGGGTTTATGTGCATATATGTACATGTAGATATGCATGTATCTATGTGTTTATATATGTATATGTATATGTATATGTACTAGTACATATATATATATATATATATATATATATATATATATATATATATATATATATATATATAGGTACTTGTGTATAGATATATGTTTTAGTATGAATTCCTACATATTGTGTGTACGTATTTAGGTATATGCATTTATGGATATGTATGTGTCCATATGTATGTGTTTATATGCATATGTGTATATGCTATATACATGTTTATTTGTGTGTGTATAGATATATTGTATGGGTATGTGTATGTGTGTGTATATGTGTATATGCTATATACATGCATACTTATATACACACCACACAGTCTGATCTCCTAAACACAGGGACTCCAGGGTGATACACTTCTATACACACCACACAGTCTGATCTCCTAAACACAGGGCCACCAGGGTGATACACTTATATACACATCACACAGTCTGATCTCCTAAACACAGGGACACCAGGGTGATTCACTTATCTACAGACCACACAGTCTGATCTCCTAAACACAGGGACACCAGGGTGATACACTTCTATACTCACCACACAGTCTGATCTCCTAAACACAGGGACACCAGGGTGATACACTTCTATACACACCGCACAGTCTAATCTCCTAAACACAGGGACACCAGGGTGATACACTTCTATACTCACCACACAGTCTGATCTCCTAAACACAGGGACACCAGGGTGATACACTTCTATACACACCGCACAGTCTGATCTCCTAAACACAGGGACACCAGGGTGGGAAAGAGGGACAGAGGGATTTGGGTGTCAAAGAGGGACTGTCCCTTTTAAAGAAGGACACTTGGGAGTCATGGACCCCTAATATCTCCTAAAGAGGGACACTTGGGAGGTATGGACCCCTAATATCTCCTAAAGAGGGACACTTGGAGGTAGGGACCCCTAATATCTCCTAAAGAGGGACACTTGGGAGGTATGGACCCCTAATATCTCCTAAAGAGGGACGCTTGGGAGGTATGGACCTCTAATATCTCCAAATGAAGGACACTTGGAGGTAGGGACCCCTAATATCTCTTAAAGATGGACACTTGGGAGGTATGGACCCCTAATATCTCCTAAAAAGGGACATTTGGAAGGTCTGGCCACTAATATGTCCTAAAAAGGGACATTTGGAAGGTCTGGCCACTAATATCTCCTAAAGAGGGACACTTGGGAGGTATGCTTTAATGGGTTAAAATCTTAATGACAGTGGAATGTGTCCACTGGTGCCGCTATAGCACACTCACACACACACACACACACACACACACACACACACACAGATCAGCCCTTTAACCCTCTGAGTGCCCGATGGTGTATGTAACTCATTGTACTGCAATGTGTTCCGTACCCCTCCATTACTCGAAGGGTTAACAAGGGGCACATAAGATAATGACAAGCAAGATTAAAAAAACTTTAAAGGGATTGTAATGTTTCACAATAAAAGCAGCTCCAATTAATCATCATTGTATTTGGGCCATGGAGAGTGTTATATCAATACTGTCAGAGTTGTATTTCAAGAGTAATTGAAAAAGTATCCCCCTCCCGCCCCTTTTACTGATGTAACACTGCTAACCTTAGATCAGCAAGACTGTCCGGATGGATCACAAAGAGGGACAATCTTCAGTGACCATAAGGAAAATCCTGAAAAACCTGTCAAGGGGGGCAGGGTTTTCCTTATGATCACAGTAAGAAGATTGTCCATTGCTGCGAGCTGTTTGGTCAGGAGACCAGATTCCACATCTGAGATGAGCACTGTTACACTAGGTAAAAGGGGCAGGAGGTGGATACCTTATCATTTAATTACTCTTGAACTACAACTCTGACAGTAATGAAATAACACTCTCCACTGACCAAATACTATGATGATTAATTGGAGCTGCTTTTTTTTGTGAAACATTACTATCCCTTTAAGCCCTTGGTTCCTACAGAGATCTCCAATACATTGCTCCACAATGAATTCAATGAACTGGAGATCTCTCTAGAACCCAAGGGGTTAAATAATACCCTGTAATGGCTCATATGATTGGGGTTGTGTTTATGGGAGGGGCTAAGGGAACCTAAGATGCCCCCCCTTGCAACTGAAATGTAAATGTATCCTGTTACAAGAAATAATCAAATAATCATTTATTCTGATCAGATCTACACACTGGAATCTGCCAAGTCCTGTCTGTTATGATGTATTAGAGGTACAGGGATAGAGTTTTAAAGATGTTACCAGCCAACAAAGGTTGCTTTCATGACCAGCTTTAGTGCTCCAAAGGGGCACAAATTACATTCATTTTGGGAATAGTTTATAAATCAGTTTTTATATACAATTTTCTTTTCATTCTACATGACCACACACTGGCATAGCTCTGCTTTTTGATGTATTGCTGACCATCAGATTTGTAATAGACAATTTTTTCTAGTGTAACTCCAGCATACAACAAAGTTAAATGACTAGACTCTCGTCATACCGCGCTTACGTGAATGTTCTAACTTTTTTCTGTCTCTCTTGTTTCCTTGGTTCAATTCAGACAAAGAGTAGTGCTAAAAAAATATATTGGGGATTATGCACATAGCTCGGAACTCTCCGGATTTGCCCGAGAGACTCCAGTTTTTGCAGCTAATTACCGGGTCTCAGGGGCAGAGGCTAATTCTCCGGATGTGGGGAGTTTCTAAAGAACCTCTGCCTACTTGCACTCTTTCCCGCCCTGTTCCTCCCACTCCCCGCCCACTTCTCTTCCTTCTCCAGCCTATTCCTCTGAGGTTTTTTACGTTTTGTAAGTCCTGCTCCCCACATGCGTTTAAAGGGATAGTAACACTTCGTTTTAACTTTATTTTATTTTGTAGGCATTAAAAAAATATGAAGAATGATATAAGTCTTATCTCTCAAGCCTTTATGGTTTAAGAGATATTCACAAGCAAAGTTTCCCCCTCCCGCCCCTTTTACCTAGTGTAAGCCATCTCTTCTCAGATGTGGAATGCAGTCCATAGACCAGACAGATAACAGAAGGGGACAATCTTCTTCCTATGAGAACAATGAAAGCCCTGTCCCCCTTGACAAGCTTTTCAGGTATTTCCCTTATCTTAATTGAAGATTGTCCCTCTCTGCAGTCTATCTGGGCACCTCCCTTCTGCTCTGGCTGAACAGTTTTACATCAGTAAAAGGGGCAGAAGGGGGACACTTTGTCATTGAATTACTCTTGAACTACAACTCTGACAGAATTGAAATAACACTCTCCAAAGTCCAAATACTATGAAGATTAATTAGAGCCGCTTTTATTATGAAATGTTACTATCCCTTTAAGCCCTGACCCTTTTTTTACACAAATCGCGTCATTTATCTCCCTCAGCAGCAACACAGTATTCCCCTCTCTGAGGAGTCCACAAGAAAAAGTTCCCAGGTATGGTTATGCACTAAGGTGTGATAAAAAGGTGATAAAGTGGAGATGACATCTCCAGTGATATCACTTCTCCAGTTCCTATGTTATTCTATAGCATGTATGGACATATGTCCTGAGGGTATAAATATTATTACCCGATTAAATGGTACTCATAAAGTTAACCTCGGAAGAATGAAAGACTGAGTCAACCCTGCTGGGACTAGAACCTGTAACTTTGTAGGTTGAACAGATTCTATAGCAGAAGCTTTAACCAACTGAGCCATCTCACCAAAATAGGAAAAGTAGTAGCAATGCCCCTGGGGAAGGTAGCTCAGCTTTATCACCTCTTTATCACTCCTTAATGTATCTCCCCACTATGTTCTAGAGCAAGCTAGAACAGCGTTAGGTAACCTGATGTCCTTCAGCTGCTCAGTACTGCATTTTTCATTAAACCATCATGAAGTGAACGGCAGTCCTAAACAGAAAGAAGTCCTCAGGCTGTCCATGTTGGTCTGGAGCAGTGGTTAGCAACATGATCGTTGTGTCACTATCCACACTATCAGGGCCCCTGACAAAAAGCTTGCTTGAAACAGAAATTCAAGGAGCTTACTATAAGGGACTTAAAAATGTTAAAATGAAAAAAATATTGAAAGAAAGAGTGAAGGAATGAAAGAATCTTAAACTTCCATTAAAGTGACAGTCAACCTCTTTTTTGACTATACATATTCTAGAAGTGCATCCTGTATGTATGAATGAATGGCAATATGACTTTATATAGGACCGTATGTTCAAAAGAAAAGTGGAGTTCAATCCATTTGCACTGTAGGGGAGTATTCATTTTTTTTTTAGGTTTAATATCTCAATGTCCTGAAGTTTTACAGTGACGCTGTTGTTACACCATCCTATGGAGGTTTATGATCGATTGACCAGAGCTGTCCATAGGATGACGTAGCAACAGCGCCACAGTAATATTTCAGGACATTGAGATATTACACCTATAAAAATTCAAGCTTCAGCTGCAATAACGTTTGAATAAAACACTTTTCACCAGTGGGAGAGCCCTTGTTTTACTCAGGAAGATAAACTCAACAATATATATATTTTTTACATATTAAGTGTATGTCTTTAAGTAGGTACATGCATTCTGCCTGATTCTGCTTGGAAAAAAAAAACAAACAGCAATTTTGACATGGCACAAAGGACTGGTTAAACATGATAACTCTTAAACAAAAACACATAGGCAAAATTGGTACCGACCATTAGGACTGTCTAGCCACACTAAGGTGTGTGTGTGTTTGTGTATATACAGCTGTATGTTTTTCTGTGTGTGTGGCTGTATGTGTGTGGGGGGAGGTGTATGTGTGTATGTATTTGCATCTGTCTTGGGCATGCGGTAATGTTCAAAATAAGACACACAGACCATATATAGATGAAACCAGGCCACAGCTTTATTGAAATAATCTTACAATATAACAACCTGCTTTTTTAACCCTTGCCAAGAATAATGGGGGCATAACTCTACTGAGCATAAAGCTTAGCCCAATTCTTAATCCACCCCACCACACCCAATTAGCTGGTTTGTGCAGCTTAATGGGGGGCGATGACTAAAACCCATGACCGTGGTTCGGGTGTATTTCCTAGGCCGCTGGCCTCCCAACTTCCTGTTACAATATATACAATAGTTTTAACCACTGTACCCCTTGGCAAGGGCCCAAAAAACAACTCCCCACAGGTGCTTTTACGAACTGAACCACAGTGACCCCCAAAACAAGCCGCTAACAACAAACACATAAAGAGAAGGAGGGCGGGGCTGTGTCCCACGAGGATTCCGAGAGGAAGTGGTGAGTTAGGAACCAGCATATATATATAGACCCTCCCCTTCTCTTCCCCCTCAACATCCTGTCTGGCCAGCCAATAGCAAAGGGGCTTCCTTTTATGCCACAGCCCAGACATGTTTCCCTTACTTAGGGTCTTGTGGGGATATTTGTCTGTGAGTGTATCTATGTATGAGCATCTTTGTGTCTGTCTTTGTGTGTGTACCTCTGTGTCTGCCTGTGCGTGTGTGTGTGTATCTTTGTGTCTGCCTTTATGTGTGTGTACTTCTGTATTTGCTGTGTATGTCTGTGGGAGTGTGTTTAGCTGTATGTGTATGTGTCTCTGTATGTGCATCTGTATGTGTATATGGAGGGGGAGGCATTATTCCGATGTGTTACTTCTTCTTTAATAGAGACTTCAACTTCATTTTATTCTTGAAACTTTTACGACTGAAAGAAAACCAAGTACTTAATCAATACTTATTTGCAAGGATTGTGTCAGTGGATTTTTTTCCTTATGCTTTAAGAAACAAGATAAAAATTGGACAACTAAATATCTGTTTCCTTTGGGAAATATTTCAGACTGCTTATGTTTATTGAAATAGAATAAGCAATTTATCTTTCACCTGTCTCTTGAGATATGCAGCTGTCTGTAATGCTACTGCATAACAAAATAAATGATTATAACACCCTTTTGCATTAAACAAAATGTAAAACTGTTTCTAAACTGAATATTTATTCTGTAGAACACTGAAGCACTATTGAGTGAGCATTCTTGAAGACAGAACATCACACACGTAATCACTTTTTTAAGAGTTTAGATTGTTGGGTCAATTATGATAGGATATGGGATTATAGCCAATTGACTATATTATGGCTGTAATAAACAGTACATACATCTATTACACACACCATATACTTTAAAGGAACTTGTTATGCTGTTTGTTAGTATAATTCTGGCAAAACAGACATTTGTATTGTTGTAAAAATTATACGGCACACAAAAAGAACAGCTATAGTACTCCAATAAAAATTATACAGCAGACAAAAGACAGAGGGAGAGGCACTAAGGTGTGATAAAGAGTTTATAAAGCATAAATGACTTCAGTGATATCACTTCTCCAATTCCTATGTTATTCTATGGAGCCTATACATTAAGATCTCCAAAGCTGGATAAATCTTACTGCATTGGCTCCATAGAATAATATAGGAACTGGAGAAGTGATATTACTGGAGAAGTTATCTCCTCTTTATCACCTCTTTATCACTCCTTAGTGCATCTCCCCCATAGGTGTGATAAAGAGGTGATAAAGTGGAGCACCCCCACTGGTTTTCCTTTAATGTAATCCATATCTCTTTGAAACACTATAGCTGGGGAGTTCTACACTAAGGTGTGATAAAGAGGAGATGACTTCTCCAGTGATATCACTTCTCCAGTTCTTAAGTTATTCTATGGAGCCTATACATTAAGATCTCCAAAGTTGGAGAAATCTTATTGCATAGTTCCATAGAATGATATAAGAACGGGAGAAGTGATATTACTGGAGAAGTAGTCTCCGCTTTATCACCTCTTTACCACACCTTAGTGCATCTCCCCCGTAGGTGTGATAAAGAGGTGATAAAGTGAAGCACCCCCACTGGTTTTCCTTTAATTTAATCCATATCTCTTTGAAACACTATAGCTGGGGAGTTCTACACTAAAGTATGATAAAGAGGAGATGACTTCTCCAGTGATATCACTTCTCCAGTTCCTATGTTATTCTATGGAGCCTATACATGAAGATCTACAAAGTTGGATAAATCTTATTGCATAGTTCCATAGAATGATATAAGAACGGGAGAAGTGATATTACTGGAGAAGTAGTCTCCGCTTTATCACCTCTTTACCACACCTTAGTGCATCTCCCCCGTAGGTGTGATAAAGGGGTGATAAAGTGGAGCACCCCCACTGGTTTTCCTTTAATGTAATCCATATCTCTTTGAAACACTATAGCTGGGGAATTCTACACTAAGGTGTGATAAAGAGGAGATGACTTCTCCAGTGATATCACTTCTCCAGTTCTTATGTTATTCTAAGGAGTTCTTTGGAGGTTTTAGTGCATTGGTTTTATAGAATAACATAGGAAGTGAAGAAGTGATATCACTGGAGAAGTCATCTCCACTTCATCACCTCTTTATTACACCTTAGTGCATAACCACCCATCTATAGTGCTTCAAATCGATATGGATTAAATTAAAGGAGAACCAGTGGTGAAGTTACAGTATAAGCAGAATAAGCAGCTGCTTATGCTCCCATAAGGATCTACAGTGCATATATACATTTAAATAAAATCAGTAGACTTGTGCACGGGCAACATTTTCGGTAAAATTTGAATTCGGACGAATTTTTTTTTTCTAATTCGGATAATCCTAATTTCGGACCGGGCCTATTCGATTCGGACTAAATTCTGATCCATTCCGAATTATTTGGCCGAATTTAACATGGGTTAAATTCTAGCAGTGCGCCTCCGTGCATGCTGCTATCATTATTTGCAGACAGGGTGTGCATTTAGAAAAAGATCCATCCCAAAAACGGACATTGTCGTACATTGAAAGTCTGTGCATGTCACCTCTACTCTAGCATGGGATGCCAGTCACAATGCAAACGTCGAACATCGAAAACCCCTGCCTGTCATTCAATTTAGCATGTTCGAACATCGAAACCCCATGCCTGTCCTTCCATCTAGCATATGTTCGAACATCGAAACCTCATGCCTGTCACATCCTACTCAACATAAGTGGTCGACTCGAACATGGACAAACTACATGTCACATTCTATGTTAGTACATGGGTAAAGATTAAGGTTTCATTTTCTGGTACCAGCCTCCTACCCTACTGTCCCTCTTTAGTACCCAAATTCCTCTCTCTCGTTTTCCTATCCTGATTTCCCCTCATATCAGATAACTCTATGTGTATATACATTGTAGAGTTTCATACTACATCAAGAATAAACATCAATGATTGTAATGTGATAGATGTAATGTGTTAAAAAGAAAAATTGAGACATTCTGTTGTGAATAAACTGCAACACAGGAGAGAAAAAAAAAAAAATGCTTGACATCTATACTGAAGAGGGATCCACAGCATTGTCTTAGTACAGCAATATCACCGTTTTCCATGAGTGTGCAATACAGGGCTCTACGGTAATTGCTGGGCATTTCCCAATGTCATAATCTCAGGATGATGGGAGTTGTATTCTAACTACTGTTAGGAAACACATAAGTGATGCACATTCATCTCCCACCTAGAAATTATTTACACACGAGGCAACTCCTCCAAGTAATACCTAGCCCCTTTACAAGTGAAAGGACTTCCAGAAAGGCTTCAGATCTCTTAGTGACTCACCTGTTATTGCCAGTCAGCGGGACCCGAAGAGTAGGAGGGGGTGATGCTATGGCTGCACGGCACGGTGCTCTTAGTTGGTCACTTGTCGCAATGTTGAAGCTCTGCCCGGCCAGCACCTTCTGGGTGGAGACACCTCACAGCAATCCTGTTCAGGACACATCATGCACTGTTGTGCACTCATACTAGGGATCCCAAATGTTTAGACTAATTTCGTACAGGGGGCACCCTCCTGTATTTGTAAAACCTCTCTAGCAAATCTGGGACGGTAGACCTATTTACTCAAGTCTTGACTTTAGGTGGGCAATAAACGATACAAAATAGGCATAATGTTTCACTATCACATAATTCACGTCACTGAAGCAGCCAGCAGGCATCGCCACTGAGTGAGCATAGGGCTGCCCGGCTGCTGACAGTCACACTGATGGGACACCCTGCAACACAGAAATGGCGGAAGAGCACAAAATAAACATGCTATGGGACGGCAAATTGCCGCCCCTGTCAAAGTGCCGTCTGGGTCCATGGACCCACTGGGACCCATGTAAGGGCCGGCCCTGTATTCGAACAAATACCTTATATTTTTTTATATTTTGCACAGGAACAAATATTACTTGCTCTTGCAGTGGCAATAACTGGAACTTATGCTGGCTGCCTACCTATGCCTAGCCTAATACTACCTGCCTGCCTACACAACAACTGTACACTCTCTAATCTCTTCTCTCTCTGAGCTCCAACAACCCAATGAGGAAATGCAGGCTGTCTGTCTGCGTGACTGTGTCATTAGTCCAACCCCCATCATGAAACGAAGAAGGCTATTCGAATACAGACAAAAGAGGGAAGTAGTGCATGAAACGGAGAATGGAATTGGACTAGAGACATGGAGGGAAAATTATGGAGGGAAAGTAATTGAGCGCGCACAGGAAGTACAAAAAAATCCTGGTCAAAAGTAGTCAAAACTTTTGGAAATGTGTCGATTGCCGAAACTTCCGAAAGTTTAGACGAATTTCGGACCTGGGCTTTTCGGAGTCGGATCATTTTTTCCGAATGACCCTTGAGTTTCGGATTGGCCGAATGTCTCCGAATGACCCCATTTTCGACGAAATCCGAATGTCTCGGAATGAATTCGCACATGTCTAAAAATCAGATGGCAATGCTCTATTAGAAATACCGACATGGGATTAAAAGGGGGCCCATGTGAATTTTTCAGTTAGGGCCCTAGAAACCTACATCCACCTCTAAGGAGAACTAATAATGTCTAATAATCTCCCCCCATGTGCCTTAATATTTCCAGAAGATCCCAATTTCCCATACAAATTTTGCTTTTGTACCTTTGCTCCAGAGATAAAATCTTCAATATTCAGTATTGATGTAGTATACATAATGACGTACATAACAATTGCTGTCTGTTTTTCAAACTGAAGAAATCAATAGTATATAAGCCTACATTATGGGATAGTGGGGAGCATAACAAACTGCAATGCATTGCACACACCACTGGGCCTCAACGGATCATGATTACATGTGTGATGAGCAGATATTTAGAGACTGAGTTTCTGCTATAGAAAAGAAAAACAAGTGTTAGTACAACTACCAAAGAAAAGAGAGCTTGAACTACAGGATCACAATAAATAAAATACTCACGAGATCCGTCACAGCGGTGATCCAGCCATACAATGGTGTGATCAAACAGTGTGCAGGGATTATTATAATATCGCTTGTCCCTGCTCAAGCAATACTCCCACTTGGAAGTATGGATTTCTCCAATTCAAATGATTGAATTCAAACAGACAAGCATGCTTAGTAATAGTATAAAATGTATTTAAAAATTATATTAAAATACTAGTTGAAGAGCCCGTTACACGGGCCACAGTGCCACTGCCAGCCGGTCGAGGGGCAGTCATGCGCAGTTGAAACTGCCTGCGCTGAGGCTGAAACAGAGCTGGATGCTCCTTTGGAGCGTCCAGCTCTGTATCAGCTGCAGCGTGGGCAGTCTCTACTGCACATGACTGCAGCACGAGCAGCAGTCTCTACTGCACATGACTGCAGCACGCACATCAGTCTCTACCGCACATGACTGCAGCACACACAGCAGTCTCTACTGCACATGACTGCAGCACGCACATCAGTCTCTACTGCACATGATTGCAGCACGCACATCAGTCTCTACCGCACATGACTGCAGCACGCACATCAGTCTCTACCGCACATGACTGCAGCACGCACATCAGTCTCTACCGCACATGACTGCAGCACGCACATCAGTCTCTACCGCACATGACTGCAGCACGCACATCAGTCTCTACTGCACATGACTGCAGCACGCACATCAGTCTCTACTGCACATGACTTTGTTGTTACACACGTTTTAGCAAATTATTATATAGGATTAGTCTGTTATGCGTTTCCTGGCACCAAAATCGGCACTTTTTCAAACACTACTAAACAATAAATGGATAAACCTTGCGTTAATACATACCGTGCGTTTATACACCGGAGTGACAGATCTCGTGAGTATTTTGTTTATTGTGATCCTGTAGTTGAAGCTCTCTTTTCTTTGGTATTTTTACTGGCACTTTTTCTTTTCTATGTCTGGATCTGTCTGGTGAGGCATATGCTGAAGCACCGCATTGGTCCATAAGGAGCAGCTGAACTATCCACTATTAATAAAGAACACCCAAGTGGGAGTGGGGACTTTGAAAATTTCTCTAATATGTGATTTATGTCTAACTTGCACGTTCATGATTGATAGAATGCTCAAATATGTGAGTATCCCCATAAAGGGATAGTAATACATTTTATCTTCATTTTATTTTGTAGGCATTAAAAAAAACATGAAGAACGATATAAGTCTTATCTCTCAAACCTTTATGGTTTGTGAGATATTCACAAGCAAAGTCCCCCCCCCCCTTTTACCTAGTGTAAGCCATCTCTTCTCAGATGTGGAATGCAGTCCATAGACCAGACAGATAACAGCAGGGTACAATCTTCTTCCTATGAGAACAATGAAAGCCCTGCCCCCCATGACAAGTTTTTCAGGTTTTTCCCTTATCTTAATTGAAGATTGTTCCTCTCTGCAGTCTACCTGGTCAACTCCCTTCTGCTCTGGCTGAGCAGTGTTACATCAGTAAAAGGGGCGGGAGGGGGATACTTTGTCATTGAATTACTCTTGAACTACAACTCTGACAGTACTGAAATAACACTCTCCAAAGTCCAAATACTATGAAGATTAATTGGAGCTGCTTGTAAAACACTTTCATTGCTAAGGTTGATGGAGAATTCATTGAGTTGTAGTGTCAGTGGGTGGTGGTGGTAATGTAAGATTGGTAGTGCCTGTATGGTTTGCCTTAATGGAAATGTAATATTTTAAAATAAATGCCTCGTTGAGTATTCTTCATAGTTTTTTGTGCATGCGCAGCATTATAACAATACTGTCCAATTTGTAGATGAAGAGTAAATAAGTTATAAAGAGTCCCCCTCCTGCCCCTTTCACCTATGAAAAGCTGCTCGCTTCAGAGCAGCAAGACCGTCCTGATGGAGCTCAGCGAGGGAGAATTTTCAGAGAGCATAATAAAAAACCTGCCGTTCTTCATCAAGGGTGGCAGGGTAAGAAGATTTTCCCTTGCTGTGATCTGTCTGGTCAAGTGACTGGATTCCACATCTGAGGGGAGGTGGCTTACACTAGGTAAAAGGGGCGGGAGGGGAGCTTATTTACTTTTGAACTACAAATCGGACAGTATAGTAACAGCGCTGCTGGACAAAAAAAACTATGAATACTCGACGGGTCATTTATTTTAAAACATTATTATCCCTTTAAGTAGTATAATGTATCAATCGATGCAGTGCCCTCTAGTGGTCAAATTCTAATTAGTTTTTCCTGTTAGATTCTAATGCAGAGGAAAGTCAAGAATGCAGATTAATTAGAGTTGCTTTTATTATGAATCATTACTATCCCTTTAAGAAGTGGATATCTAGTCGATTTGGGAGTATTAACGTACTACTTTATGAGGCACCCCTTTCTTCTCTTCTACCTTGTTTCAGCTCCTGATAGTAACTGTCATACCTGCCTCCATGGATATTGTATCCAGGACTGTGGGAAAATGTTACCTCTTGAGCAAAGGCACACAGGCAGAACTCATAAGGGCTATTAGGATTTTCTTAGTAACATAAGAGTTGGTTATTTTTAGAAATTGTTAGCTGTTCCTTAATGCATGGAATATTTTTTACATCTGACTTAATTTAATACCAGTTTCATCCATTCTTAACCCTTTACGTACCAGAGGGGTATCCAACGCATTGCGCTGCAGTGCGTTCGATACCCCTCTGTCACTCAGTGGGTTAATGCTTAGGGATGATTGAAAAGTGTATTTTTTTCCCTCTGTGTGAGCATTTAATCAAATTTGCAATTTTTTTTCACAGATGTTCCTGCAGGACGCAAAGTTAAGGGAGAAAAGGACATATTGCATGTGGTGATGGTTATCGATCTTGTCCATTTTGGAGAGAACAAGTTCTGCCTAGTGACAAAAGTGTTGAATTGTCCCTTGTCTATCAATGCTGAAAGTTCCATAGACAGCTCTAAAGGTTCTGTCTTCCATTTATTCCACCTATGAATGAAGTTCCACTTTGGTGAAGAACATCACAAACACAGTAAACAAAGCAGACAATGGGTACCTCATTGAGAGAGTTTTTACCATATAAAATACTAGACTAATCTATAGTTGAAACCTGCCTCTGTTTTGTGGTGGTGGCTTCCAAGTGATTGGTGGATTCACATCTGCCTCCACACGGGCTGCTCCAATAGGCTGCTACTCTGACCGTAAAACCTCAGTCAACACAGTCAAACACTAGCCCTTCACATAAAAACAAACGTGGACCATATTGTGTAAATATGTTTGGTAACTTAAAGGGATAGTAATACTTAAAATGTAAAAAAAAATCTGTTTAAAGATTTATCCCTATGAGTAAATCATGGGTACTCCCACCTCTGAAAGGTATTTTATTCAAAAGTTATTGCAGCTCAAACTTTAATTTTTAGGTACAATATCACAGTGGCCTTAAATTGTACAGTGGTGCTGTTGTGTTTCAGTTTGTGGCTTTGAGTGAATTAATTTGGCGCAAATGGTTTCACAATAACAGCTGTCTTAAAATCAATGTAGTTGTGATGAAACTGCAAACTCACATACCATGTGCTTTGTACAAAATGGAGTCCTAAACCATGTGGACTTAGAACAAAGACACAGAGTTAGGGCCTAGCAAAATGCTCACACTACACAGACACCCACACAGTCATTGGAAGCAACATGCATTTGCAAACACCCAAAAAAGCCAACCCATTAATTATAGGATATACCAGAGAAGTTTGTTCTAATGACCAATACCACAATTAACACAATAACACCCCAGTGCTAGCAATAAGCAATAACATTTAATAACAAACAATAATATTAACAATACACTGTATATCATCAAATATACTCTAGCTAAACACCTAATAATATTAACTAGACAATTAATTACTGCAGTGCAAATAAGACACATAATACAACAATTATAGTAGAAAACACTATACGTTGGTTACTTGGGGTATTTTTCCTAGAAATATTGTATAAAGAAACAATAAAACAAGAGACGGATACTTAGCTAACAAATCTTGGGACTGGGGAACTGGATAAAGTCATGCTGGAGGTCTGGGTAACGCTCTCCTCGGGAACAGTTCTTGGGTCTACATGGCCTGGCTGGGACCCCATCCATCGCTCTCTTGCTCCATTTAAAACTGCTTTCCTCCAAGACTGCCTTCTTCTTGCTGATAGATTTTATCCATCAGCGGTGATTTTTGGATACCGAGGCTTGAGCCTCATTACTCCATCTTCCCGGGTTGGGTATGTAGTCGGGGGTTTGGATTCTTCTTGGTCTGTGTGGACTTGTGACAGTAGGGCTGGTTTCACAGGGTCTTCGCTGTGATGGGCCGCAGGTAGCGGTCGAAGGGGTTTGCAGTGGTGGCAGTGAGTCTTCTGATCAGAGGGTTCGTGTTCTGATCCAGTCCTTGGCAGAAGTTCTTACTCAGCTTCGCTAGGTGTTCGTCCAACATCTCAATGCCCAGTTCCCTGTGAAGGTCAGCTATCCTTATGAAGATTGGAGCTCCAGATAATATCCACAGGGCCTTGTTCTGGACTATCTGAAGACTCTTCCGGTGTCGCTCATGGCAGGTCATCCATGCTGGGGAGGCATACGTCAGGGTAGGTCTGATGATCGCCTTGTAGACATTGATCTTTGTCTGGAGGGGCATGGACTTGGTCTTCAGGAGTGGCTGCAACGCTGCCATCTTTCCTGTTGCCTTCTGCTGAGTATTCTCGATATGGCTTCCCCAGTTGAGTTTGCTGTCCACGGTCACACCGAGGTAGCGGCTGCTGCTCTCCCACTTTATGGTCTCTCCATTGAGGCTGATGTGCGGGTGCTTCTTGATCTTCTTTATGGTGAACAGCATTGCAGTTGTCTTGCTGATGTTGAGTTCTATCCGCCAGTCGCTGTACCAGGTTGAGATGGTATCCAATGATGCTTGCAGATTCTTCGCCACTTCCTTTTCACTGAATGACTGGGAGATGATTGCAACATCGTCAGCATACAGTACCAGGTCGGTCTTGTGGAGATCTGTCGGGATGTCGCTGGTGAAGATGTTGATCAGAAAGGGTCCGAGGTTCGATCCCTGTGGCACGTCTGCTCGGATGGGATGTGATGAGGACATCTCAGACCACATGGTGACATGGAAGGTGCGGTCTCCCAGGTAGCTTGCAATCGTCTTCACCAGGTAGTTTGGAAATCCCAGGCCAATCATCTCGTGCAGCAGTCCCTTGTGCCAGACTCTGTCGAGTGCTTTGGCGACATCCAAGAAAATGATTCCCGTGGACTTGATGTTGAATCCATGGCTGATGGTGTCCACCACTCTCAGCAACTGATGGGTCGTTGCATGCTCCTTTCGAAATCCAAACTGTTCCTTTGCCAGTAGATTTCTTTCAGAGGCGAAGTTGCTGAGTCGGGCGAGGAGGACCTTCTGCAGTAGCTTCGATAGTCACCTCCTCAAGAACTCCCTGCACACCTCTTTTATTGTTTGCAAGCCCCACCCAACACCAGTCCACTTTACCTGATTGACACCCCCCCTCCTAGAAGCAAGGGGGACAAAAGAGAGCTGGTCATCTCTTTGTCCTTTTCCCACCCACACAGACCAGGGCTGGCGAAACCTATAGGCGAGGTAGGCGCTGGCCTAGGGAGCACATCTACTGGGGGCGCAGTCAGAACCAAATGATCTGGCACTTACATGTGTGTCCCAGTGGGTCCATGGGACCCAGACGTCAATTTTCTGCTCCAAGGCTCAATGCTCTCCCTTCAGAAACCACTTACCCTGTGATCCTCTGTGCTCGAGTAAAATCTTATGTAATTGTAGCCTAGGTCTGGAGGCAGGATAATACCATGACAAGCAGTCGCACACTACACTAGTCTCCACGTAGCTTGCATGGGCTGCTTAGATTCTGCACATACCGGGGCAGAATGGGACTCTGGCAACAGCACTTCTGAGGAAAGAATTTAAGGAACAGAGGTGCACCAGTATTTAATGTAAGTTTAGCTCATCACTTTGTTTAACCCTCTGAGGGCCAGAGAGGTATCCAATGCATTGCATTGCAATGCGTTGGATACCTCTATGGTCCTCAAAGGGCTAGATATGAATCTTTAGTACATAACAGGCACAGATGTGGCACAATACTTTGCAATGTAACCGATGAATCAATATTCAGCACGTTGCAGATGAATGCAACCACCTTAAAATACAATAATAAGATTCTGATGCCCTTAACTTCTATTCTGAGACACCATGGCCTTAGTTTGTTACCTCTGGTAAACAGCCTTCATTTTCCCTGGATCCCAATTACTTTTATTTAGTACAGCCCAACCCCACACTATTATGCCAGTGTTGGACATTTTCTCTATGCCAATAGTGCTGGTGCTCCCTCTCTTGGCCAGAAGTGCTGTACCCACCAGTTTTCTGACATTTGAGGCTCCCATCTACAAGCATTATTTAAAATCACCCTCTCTTTGCCAGCAGAGCTGGAGCCTCTACTCAGTCAACCCTTCAATAATTCAGCAATGTTGCCATCCCCTCCTCTTTGGAATCAGAATTGCAAACACACCACACCAGAAGCGCTGGGCCCCTCTTTTCTGTTTACAAAACATGGCACCGCTGTGGCTCTCCACTCCGTAACTCAGTGTTTCACAATGCTAGTCCTCAAGACTCACCAACACACCAAGTTTTCAGGATCTCCCTGCTTGATCACCACTGGTTATACAGTAGCTTAGTCATTGTGATTGAGACACCTGTACTGAATCAGGTATATCCTGAAAACCTGATCTGTTTTGTGCTCTGAGCTGGGGTAGAGAATCCATGCCAACCAGGCTCCTTTTCCAGTATATTGACTGCTCCACATTGTTACAGCAGTGTTAAAACCCCTACCCTCTCTGGCATAGTGCTCTATGCCAACAGTATTGCCCCTCTTTTCTGCTAACTGCTTTGGACCCCAACACACACAACACTTATACATATATAGGGAACACACACATTGACACATACACATATAGGGAACACACAAATTGACACTTATACACATATAGGGAACGCACTGACACTTATACACATACAGGGAACACACATAGATTGACAGTAATACATGTATAGGGAACGCACACATTGACACTTATACACATAGGGAACAAACACACTAACACTTATACACATAAAGGAGCCTAAAGGTATGGGACACAAGGGGTGAGGCATAAACGGGCAGCACACAAGGGACAGAGACTAGGGGCGGCAAAATTAGCTTTGCCTAGGGTGGTAAAAATTCTTGTACCAGCCCTGAAACAGACCAGGAGAAAACAATGGAGGCAAGGGAAAATGGTGAAGGTCTGTAAAACAAAAATGGTTCTAAAAACTAAGTGTGACTAGGACAGGGGAACATAACCATGTAATGGACCCAGTTTTGCCGCAAATTTTGCTGCAACCTACCTGTATCCATAACATGTTGTTACACCATCCTATGGACAATTCTTGTCAGTTGACCTTAAACTTCCATAGGCTGGGTAGCAGCGGCGCTACTGTACAATTTTGAGGCACTCTGTTACTGCACCAAAAAAAAAAAAAAAAGGTTTGAACTGCAATAACTTTTGAATAGAACACCTTCCAGCAGTGAGAGTACCTTTGTTTTAGTCAAGGGAATAAACACTACAATATAGATCTATAGATATATATATATATCCTATAACATAAAGTGATAGAATGCATAGCTCCCTGTGAGCATAACCGCACATGTGCAGTAGAGACTGCTGTTCCGGCAGTCTCTACTGTGCATGTGTGGTTTCACACACAGAGAGCATCACTGTGAGCCGTTTGGAGCTCCCCATTAAGGATCAGCGCGTTCGGCGAGTCTGTACTGCGCATGAACTTGCTGATCCAGAGCAGGGAGCTCTGGACGGCTCACCGCCTGTCTGTGCTCTGGGGTCACTGGGTGCACTTTAGCCTTCATACTAGCATGTGTGTATATATATATATAGATAGATAGATAGATATTTTACATATGAAGTGTTGCTATCCCTTTAAGTACAACATATATTTCTATTCATATGCTCACCTTCATAGAGAATATGTAACTAGAGGACATTTGAGGACTATAACCAACCCCACTAAAGACACTCAATGTTTTAGTATGCTCTCCACAATAACAACCAAACTAAGTATAATGATGAATGATATTATTTAACCCCTTAAGGACTGGGAAAATCTGGGTGGTTTGCACTTAAGGATCAGAGCAAATTTGACTTTTTCACTATGTCTTTGTTCAACAGTGTTTTCCCTCTAAGGCTTTTATTCCAGCCACACGAATTACACACTGTTTTTTAATCACACTTAGGGCTTTCTTTTGATACCACGGTTATATGGCTAACCCACCATTTATTTTAGTAAAAATAATGAAAAATATGAAAAAAGTAAAAAACACATTTTTTATTGATTCTCTTGTTAGAATTTGTGTCAATGGATTATTTTTTTTATGGAGACTGCATGAAAGGTATAACCAGTCATTCATACCTACAAAATGTACAGTTTTAGGGAGTACTGTCCCTCCGGGGTGAAAATCCCCATGTCCCTCTTCCCCTCACTAGTTTGCAACTTTTTTTGGAGATTAGACTGTGTGTTGTGTATAAGTGTATTACATTGCTCCACAACAATAAAACTGGCATTACTCTTCATTTAAACTCCAGCATATGTGTTTATAAATTAAACTGTACAATTAAAATGCTTTGATCTTGGTCAAATTTTTTTTTTTTTTAAATAACAGATGGCTGTCAGTAAGTCGTAAAGGGAGCTACACTTAATTCTGCCCCGAGCAACAGCAGTGAATGGGTTAATGCACCCAACTTTCCCTCTTTCTATTTCATTTTAAGTCTATTCTCTGCTTCTCTCTTCCTTACTCTCACAGTAAGGAAAAGAGAGACAGAGAACAGTGAGAAAGGCATTTGTCTATGAAAAGCCGGTACACATGACCGCTGTAGTAACAATCACATTACAGCAAAACAGGGAATGAATTAAACTGAGTGCTCCAGTCCTGGAGACCTCAGTTTCAGCCTCCCTAGCATGATAGCAGTATCCCATGAGGTGCCCTGCTATCATTTAACCCTTGATGTGCCAGGACTTTAAAGGGATAGTAATACTTAAAATGTAAAAAAATATATGTTGTAGGGTTTATCCCCCTGAGTAAAACAAGGGTACTCCCACTGCTGAGAGATATTTTATTAAAAAACAATAACAGCTCAAACTTGAATTTTTTAGGTGCAATATCACAGTGGCCTGAAACTTTACAGTGATGCTGTTGCTACAGCTTTTTATGGACAGCTCTGGTCTGTATACCATAAATCTCCATAGGATGGTGTAGCAGCAGCACCACTGTAAATTTTCAGGCCATTGTGATACTGCACTTAAAAAATTCAAGTTTGAGATGTTATAATTTTTTAATAAAATATCTCTCAGCGGTGGAAGTACCCTTGTTTTATTCGGGGACATAAACCCTACAACATATATTTTTTTACATCTTAAGTATTACTATCCCTTTAAGGGAAGTTTACCCATTACGGTTCTGGCACATCATGGGTCCTTAACGGGTTAAAAACCTCACTAATAAATCCATTTGATTAAAATGTGAATAATAGGACCCGCTTTATGCTTTTCATGAGCATCTGCCCATTTTATCAGAAAAAACAAAACAAAAAGCAATTCATGTTCTGTGTTGCATGAATTCTGGCTATGAGTGAAGTTCCGTTTTGGAGAGAAACATCACAATTAAGCCTTCATGTACACAGTCTCTGACATGTACCCATACACCATATTGCAATCCAGAAATGGTTAAAGGAAGATTTTGGAAAAAACAAACATTGTGCAGGAATAACAGCGGGAGGTGAAACGTGTTCTTTTTCACAATTTCTTCTTGTTACAAACATAAATGTTCATCCATATTCATGACTGAACAAGCATTGCTTATGTTTCAGGATCACAGAGAAACATTATAACAAATTTCCAGTATTTACAAAAGCATTTTCAGTGACACTTTTCCTCTGGGCAGTTACATGATGGACAGAGCCGGCCCTTATATGGGTCCCAGTGGGTCCATGGGACCCAGGTGGCACTTTAACAGGGGCGGCAATCTGCCGTCCCAAGCAGAAGTATGCTCACAAACATTCTATGTTAAAAAAAAAAGCCCCAATACACTTTGCTCGTGCCGGCTCAAAAGTGAAACAGAGAGGCAGAGCTCACCTTGGGTCTACTCATGCTTTGCTGAACGGAAGCAGGGTGATGGGAAGTAGCGCAGATGCGTGGGCTGCTGATACTCTAAAGGCACCACTCACCAGCTATACACATTTGTCTGTGTAGGTGGTGTGATTTTCCTGCCCCTGTTGGGGATGTTCTGTCTGTTGCTGCCTGCCTGTGCCTGCCTTACTGTGCCAGACTGGAGACGAGGGACATAGAGGAGATCTCCAGAATTAAAAAAAATGTTTTTTACAGGAAGGAAATCCTGTAGTCTAATTTACTTAGTAAAATGGGTACAAAGTCAGGGTTAAGGTTTGAAATATGCAGTGGGCATATATATAAAACTTTACTCCTGAATTTGAAGCAGTTTTGATAAGATTACCCTGTTAAGCTTATTTTTGTTTTGGTAAAAAGGAAAAAAAATGTGGTCAGGCTTGGGCATCACAAAAATGTCATCTCTGCACTAACATTATGTTAGTGCAGAAATAAGATTATAATTGCTCAGCCCTGACCAAGATGTTTTTTTTTTCCCTTTTTACGTGTTTTAGTGGGTGTTTTTTTTTTTGGGGGGGGGCAGCATTTCATCCATGGACTCAGGCAGCATAATGCCTTGGGCTGGGCCTGATGATGGAGCATCATTAGTGGACCATAAAAGCATGTAGAGTGAAGCCAGCAGAAAACCTATTAAAACAGACTTAAAGGAACAGTAAACTTTTTTTTTTTATGAAAATGCATATTTTATAGAGCTTTTCCTGCTGAATAAAACAAGGTCACTCTCACTGCTGTCAGATGTTCTATTCAAAATTTATAATCAGGAAGTGAATTTACTGTGTTTACTTCCTGATAGTTCTGACAGGAAGTGACTCAGCAGTTTCTATCACATTCTACGGAGAACTGTATGTCTCTGACTTTCTTGACTTTCCTCTCCATTAGAATCTAACAGGAAAAACTAATTAGAATTTGACCACTAGAGGGCACTGCTAATGTAAAAAAAACATGGGTTTAAACTGTAATAACTCTGGAAATATAAATCTCTTGGCAGTGGGGGTACCCTTATTTTACTCAGTAGGAAATTTCCCTACAATATATATTTTTCATACAAAAAAGTTTACTGCTCCTATAACCCCCTAAGGACCGGCAAGCACGTGCGGCCGGCACTTGAGGACCACGGGGCTTTTTTTTTTGCACATCCAGTTCAGGGCTTCCGGAGAGGCGTGCAGCCATGCCGGGAGCCCTGAACTCCATAACGTACCAGGACCATCACTGGTCCTTAAGTGCCGGACCACCATGACGGTCCTGGTACGGCAATGGTCCTTAAGGGGTTAAATCTGCAATTCTTCAGTAGAAAAAGACATTACCCACACCTAAATAATACTTGACATCATATAATTTAGCAATATTAACTGGGAAGCTTATAACCTACTGACCTTTTAAAGACACGCACAGAGAATGTGGACTCAAATGATCCTTTCACCTAAAAATAATGTTGTGATTTTGAAAGAGTTTTCATAATCACTATATTTGGGTGCATTTGCCATAATTTTATTTAGAAAAGTTTTTTGTTATTTCGATTGATACATTATACTACTTAAAGGGATAGTAATGTTTTAAAATAAATGACCCGTCGAGTATTCATAGTTTTTTTTGTCCAGCAGTGCTGTTACTATACTGTCCGATTTGTAGTTCAAGAGTAAATAAGTCCCCCTCCCGCCCCTTTTACCTATTGTAAGCCGCCTCCCCCCAGATGTGGAATCCAGTCACTTGACCAGACAGATCACAGCAAGGGACAATCTTCTTACTGTGAGTACAATGAAAACCCTGCCCCCTTGATGAAGAACGGCAGGTTTTTTATTATGCTCTCTGAAAATTCTCCCTCGCTGAGCTCCATCCGGATGGTCTTGCTGCTCTGAAGCGAGCAGCTTTTCATAGGTGAAAGGGGCAGGAGGGGGACTCTTTATAACTTATTTACTCTTCAACTACAAATCGGACAGTATTGTTATAACGCTGCGCATGCACAAAAAACTATGAAGAATACTCAACGGGGCATTTATTTTAAAATATTACATTTCCATTAAGGCAAACTGTACAGGTACTCCCAATCTTACATTACCACCACCACCCACTGACACTACAACTCAATGCATTCTCCATCACCCTTAGCAATGAAAGTGTTTTACAAGCAGCTCCAATTAATCTTCATAGTATTTGGGCCATGGAGAGTGTTATTTCATTACTGTCAGAGTTGTAGTTCAAGAGTAATTGAATGATAAAGTATCCCCCACCCACCCCTTTTACTGATGTAGCACTGCTTACCTCAGAGCAGCAAGACTGTCCAGATGGCTTGCAGAGAGGGACAATATTCAGTGATCATAAGGGAAAAACCTGAAAAACCTGTCAAGGAGGGAAGGGTTTTCCATATGCTCACAGTAAGAAGATTGTCCCTTGCTGTGAGCTGTCTGGTCTGTGGACCAGATTCCATATCTGAGGAGAGGGGACTTACACTAGGTAAAAGGGGTGGGAGGGGGAACTTTATCATTCAATTACTCTTGAACTACAATGCTCACAGTAATGAAATAACACTCTCCATGGCCCACATACTATGAAAATTAATTGGAGCTGCTTTTATTTTGAAACATTACTATCCCTTTAAGTGTCAGCAGGTACAGAAGATAATGCAGGGGTAAGACAGGAAGTGCCTGCTTTGCATGGTTTAACCCCTTAAGGACCTAGCACATCACGTGGTTTTTACCTTAAGGACCGGTGATGGTCATAGCACGTCCGGAAACTCTGTAAGTAAAAACGGGGTCTGAAGTTCTCTCAAAGACTGGAGCAGTCTCTCTCAGACCCCAAAGCTGTGCATTGGTACATGTAACAGGTCACGTATACCAGCGCTTTGGAAAGTATCAAAGTGGTCCTTAATGGAAGGTTACTTCCCAGGACCCTGGTCCTTAAGTGGTTAATTAGCATCATCTATACATCTAAATAACTCAAAAACTAATTTCCAAAGCAAAAAAATGGTTAACACAACATACAGGTAATTTTGAAAGACATTTCAAATCACCAAGGCAGTTTGGTATGTGTCCCTTTAAGATGGTATGCAATATGTTAAAAAGTTAACATTCAATTTTAAAACCAAAGACAAAAGCAAGTACAGTAGGATTCAGGGACATGGAGCCAAAATCCAGAAAAGTCCATTGAAATCTGGAACAATTGGCAGGTATGGTTATAGTCAATTAAAATCAATATGATAATACAGACAAACATAGCTAAAACAAGCCATTTACTGCTGGATGAATAGTTGAACTGAACAAATGTATTGCCAGATGGACTGGCTTGGAGTACCATGCCACTAAGCCCAGCATAGTAAACTGGATGATCAATCTGTATTTATAACATGGATTACTCTCACTTTATCTACTTTAGCTCTCTTATCCAAACAGTCAAGCCATGTCTTTAAATATAGAACTTGTACAAAGAATGGGAGATAACAGTTCAGTGGAATGGATGGAAGAATATTTTTCCACTCAAAAAAACAGGTGCTGAATCAATGTTCTAGCTCTACTCCTGTCCAATTTACTAAACTACTTAAATCGAAAAAATGTTCTATTAATATTTTTTGCATCATATGAAGGGAAATACGACAGTCTCTGGGCATTTTTGGGTATCCCTTTCCTCTATGCTTTAACGTTATTTACTAAACGAGGCATTGAGGAAATGGTGTACATTTATACAATTTCCTTCACCTGTAATAGGACAGGCATCAGGGGCTTGCTGGGATTAAAGTATTAAACCTTTGAGTGCCGGCGAAGTATGCAATGCATTGCTCTGTAATGCGTTGCATACTCCTCCTGCGCTCAAAGGGTTTAGGATGTTGGAGCGGATCCACCGGTATGCACTAAAACATTAACCTTAAAGGGATAGTAATGTCAGAATAAAAGTATTAACTATATGGTAGATACAATTAAAAGAGAGTACTTGCACTTATTTGTATCTCTCAAACCGTTATGGTTTGAGAGATATAGGAAAATAAAGTTCTCTGCTCCCTCCCCTGTCAGAAGCAGATTCTGGTCGCTTGACCAGATGCGGCTCTTCAGCAGTACCGATATAATGATATCTAAAGATAAATACTTCATCCAAATGGTTTATAATGTGTGCTTGCAAACCAGGCACACGCTGTAGACCGTTCTGATGAAGTATTTATCTTTAGATATCGTTATATTGGTGCTGTTGAAGAGCCGCTATCTGATCCAGGAACCAGAATCTGCTTCTGACAGCTTTACAGCTCATCAAGCAGAAAGGGGAGGGAGCGGAGAACTTTATTTTCCTATATCTCTCAAACCATAACAGTCTGAGAGATACAAATAAGTGCAATTACTCTCTTTTAATTGTATCTATCGTATAGTTAATCCTTTTTTCTGACATTACTGTCCCTTTAAAATCTCAGCTTTTAAACACACCTGGGTGTATAATCTGCAGGAGTAAATTAGACCCAAGATTTTAGGTGGAAAAGGATTAATCTAGGTCCTCATGTGGCACTAGTTTGAATAAGCTGATTCATGATGGTAGTACCCTGTGAGTGCCCAGGGCCTAGGTGCTTTAGATTAAGGTCGTGACTGTCATAGCTGGGAACTCTCCGGTTTTGGTCAAGAGACTCCGGTTTTGACTCTGCATTACTGGGTGTCCGGGGCAGAGTCTGATTATCCGGATGTGGGGAGTTTCTGATGAAACTCTGCCTACTTGTGCTGCATCCCACCCTGTTCTTCCCACTCCCCACCTCTTTTCCTCCTTCCTTATGGCTATTTATTTTTAATGCTTTACAAGTTCTGCCCCCACTTGCAATTAAGCCCCGCCCTTTTATGACACGAATCGCATCTCTTCTTTTCCCTCAGCATCACAATGGGACTTCCCTATGGGGAGCCCAGACAAGAGAGTTCAAAGGTATGTTGACTGTAAGTTCTCATGAACAGGGCCCTCTGATCATTTTGCATATGTACGAGCTTTGGAGCCCCTGGACAGTGTTATTGAGCTAGGAATGGGCATGTGTAAATGACGCACATTTTGCCATAAAGTGTGTGAGATCAGGGCCGGTTTTCCCAATAGGCACCTGCCTAGAGCTCCAAATTTTGAGGGGAGCCTCAGCTGTGCTGGCCACACCCACATTCTGACTTGCGGGTGGGGTCAGAGCAATCTCTGTATCCCTGCTGTAGCTTATACACCCCTTTACAGGCTATTTAACCCCTTGGATGCTAGTGAGATCTGCAATGAATTATGGAACAATACATTGGAGATCTCTCTAGCAACCAAGGGGTTAAAGCTTTTATCTCCTTGCTTGTTGTAAGCCAAAGATATATTCTGTACCAGGAAACAGTGGATGAGACTGATGGCATGGTCATGTGAGGAGTGGTTTGTGGCCATGGGCGGAGCTAAGGGTGCCCAGAGTGCCTTGTCTAGGGGAGCCTGGAATGTAAATCCAGCCCTTTGTGAGATATAATCTGGTGGGCAGAGCTTAATCAGGATTGAGAGGAGGAAAGGTGGAGTTTAGTATTAGAATGGACAGGAAGTGGGTAGTACAGGGTGAGGAATAGGCAAAATGAACAGGAAGCAGGTGGAGTTATGCAGCAAACTCAATAAAAACTCTGTTTAGAGATCCTCTGTGGTAGATCTGGAGAGTTTCCAGGTATGATTTTCTGTCTGCACTGTTTTACCTTTCTGTATGTCTATTCCCTATTGTACAGTTCTGCTGAATATGCTAGCTTTATATAAATAAAGGACAGTGACAATATCAGTGGAATGGTGATGACAGTTTGGAATATATTCACTACAAGGTACTGTGCAGAGAACGTTTCAGCTGGTATATTGTCCTAAGTGTGCTGAAGGTTAGTCAAATTCAGTTAAACTTTTGAGTGCCACAGAGGTATCCAACGCATTGCATTGCAGTGTATTTGATGCATCTCATGCACTAAAGGGTTAAAGTAAAAAACAGCCAAAATCGATAGTTTGCCTTCCCAGTTATCCTACTTCCAACAGTGGAAATGAGCAAACTAAGGGATTACTAAGGGATTACATTAGAGGTGAGTTTGGCTCTCTATGTGGCCATTTTTTATTTAGTTGTATCTGGAGATTCTTCAATCCGGTGATTACATTGCCACGCAAGTCCAGAATTTGTCTTCCAAATAAGTCTTTTGGTGCACGGAAGTGCTGGTGTTTAGATTATTAACCCCAATGCATTGGATACCTCTTTGGAACTCAAAAGGTTAAAGTAATTTCAAAGCCTAAGAGAAGAGATTGTGTTTTACACTTAAGCGTGCAACCACATAACAGATTCACCAGGTCGCCATAATTAAAATGCCGACATGAGAATCTCACACTGTATGACAGAGAAAGATTCTTATGTCAGATAGTGAAAAGTTCCATCTCCGGCTTGCTGAGTTGGGAGGCGTGAGTGATTTACATTTAAAAGTAAGGGGTTAAATACACAATGCCATAAGGAAATCTGTGGTGCACAATAAGAGACCCAAAAGAACCAATGGCATGTTAACCATTTAATCCTCAAAAATCCACATCTGATTGCTGAATTTATTATAACTTATGATAGTTTATATTAATATGCTTCCCCAGTCCATCAGATGTCAACCCAACCTGGTCTCAGCACTGGTGCCCGATGGGACATAGTTCAGGAGGAGGAGTTTTGCTTTCATACTCCAGGTTGAGCAGGGGCTGATCAAACACAACGTCGTAGTGTCAGTTACTGAGCCAGCTAACCTAAGTCCAACCGATGCACCTTTGTGAAGATGGTGGGGCACTCAGGCCTCCCCCAGGTAGTCAGGTGGATGTTAACATCCAGCATATGGCCAGCCCATGCTCTGTCCAGCAATGATGATAAACTCCCCCAAGTCGGGATAATGGGGAATGGTACTGCTGCTGCTCCCACAGGTACTTGTCCTGCTTTTCCAACTCTGCCAGGTGACTTATGTGACCTTTCACTACCCGACATGAGAATCTCACGCTGTCATGCAGTGTGAGATTCTTATGTTGGCATATTTATTATGGCGACAGGGTGAATGTGTTATGTGATCATACGCTCTTTCGCATGTGACCTTTTAAAAGTAAAAGCGTTTTTCTACCCTCTAATCTGATACTATTGATGCTCTTCCAGAATCAGCTGAAATAGGTTACAAGATGGTCCTTATACAAAGAGACATCAACAATTCTTCCATCATGTACAGAGAAGAAAGCAGAGGAATTCTGAGCCAGACCAACTACATTGTAGGGAAAAATAAAAAATTCCCACTGATATAAATTGGGATTTTAACCCACTCACTACTACAGAGGTCTCCAGTGCATTGCTCAAAATGTGTTTAAGACCTCTATAGCATTCAAGATGTTAAAATCCCCTTTTGACTCCATGGGAGTTTGCTGTAGTGCATAATGGTTCCACTTCTCCTTTAAAGGGATAGTAATACTTTGTTTTATCTTTATTTTATTTTGTAGGCGTTAAAAAAACATAAAGAACGATATAAGTCTTATCTCTAAAACATTTATGGTTTGAGAGATATTCACAAGCAAAGTTTCCCCTCCCGCCCCTTTTACCTAGTGTAAGCCATCTCTTCTCAGATGTGGAATGCAGTCCATAGACCAGACAAATAACAAAAGGGGACAATCTTCTTCCTATGAGAACAATGAAAGCCCTGCCACCCTTGACAAGTTTTTCAGGCTTTTCCCTTATCTTAACTGAAGATTGTCCCTCTCTGCAATCTACCTGGGCACCTCCTTTCTTCTCTGGCTGAACAGTGTTACATAAGTAAAAGGGGCGGGAGGGGGGTACTTTGTCATTGAATTACTCTTGAACTACAACTCTGACAGAATTGAAATAACACTCTCCAAGGTCCAAATACTATGATGATTAATTAGAGCTGCTTTTATTATGAAACATTACTATCCCTTTAAATATATATCCCACTAACCATACCTTGGAATGTTTTTGTCCCAAGTTTCCAGTGGTCCACTAAAGTCTGGGGATGGGACTGTCCAAATGATTCAATTTTTTTCATAAAGTAGGTGGGGCTTGGTTAAGGTAGGTGTGATTGGGAGAAGGGGAGGCGGGGTTTGCCCATACAATGGGCGGAGAGTGGGAAGAACAGGGCAGAGAGTGACTAGAACTGGCAGGGAAGTGGGTGGAGTTACAAGGGAACTTACTGAGCCCTGAGAATCAGCCTCTGTCCCCAGAGACTCAGTAATTAAGTGTGAAACCTGAATCACTGTCTCAGATCCAGAGAGATTCCAGGTACGTCACTGACACCAAAACTGATTGATTAGACCCATAGCAACGTTTAAAAGGGGAAGTAACACATCCTAATAATAACTCCCCACTTTCTTTACTATGGCCAGAAAATACTAAAGGTCTCCCTCAACTTTTCCCTTGTACCTTAGTTCAAAAGAAACCCTCTCTGATCAGTCCTGGATATCATGTTCCTGGAGGAGGATATGATAGTTGCTGGAATATTTTTACATTGAACAAGCAGAGTACACACCACACTGCAAATCAGTACGATGCACACCTCTCTGAGACTTAAAAAGATAAGATTACTATGTGCAGTGGGTGGAGTTTTTGTTGTGTGGCCCTGTCAGCAACTGTCATGTCCGCCTCCATGAACATAACATTCATGTTTGATTGAAGATGTTCTCATAAACCAAGGAGAAAGTAAAAAAATGAATAGGGACCATTACAATGTTGTTGCCATTGCATGGGACATGGAACATTATAATGAAGAGGTGTGGCTTTCCCTTTAAGGGTCTTGGAAGTTGATTTCAAGTAGCACTAAACTCTTTTAATGAAAAATGTATATAATTGGATGTTTCCTGTTGATTAAAATAAGAGTACTTCCACTGCTGAGATATGCAAACTTCTAGAGTTACTACAGTTTAAACCTAGGTTTTGTTATATTAGCAGTGCCAAATTCCAGTTATTCTGTTACATTCTAATGGAGAGGACATAGAGTGACTTCTCCACAGAATGTGATAGAAACTGCTGAGTCACTTCCTGTCAGTTAGAATGATCAGGAAGTAAACGCACAGTAAATTCACTTCTTGATTATTTGAACTGTTATAACCAGTGGCGTAACAATAGGGGTCGCAGCGGTCGCACCTGCCTGGGACTCCCTCGCCCGCAGCAGTCACTTAGCTGATCTCCCACTCGGCCGGCCGCTCTAGTAATACAGAGCGCTGGGAGATGAGATCATCTCCCAGCCTCTGCATTACTAGAGCGGTGCGCGGGAGCTTCAGTTCAAGAGATCTGTGCTGAAGGAGGCACAGATCTGTCAAACCACACCGCTAGACCACCAGGGACTGGAGGTAGGGGCAATATGGAGATAAAGGGGAAATGTGGAGATGATGGGGGCATTGTGGAGATGGAAGGGGCATTGTGGAGATGAAGGGGGCATTGTGGAGATGGAAGGGGCATTGTGGAGATGAAGGGGGCATTGTGGAAGGGGCATTGTGGAGATGAGATGAAGGGGGAATTGGGGAAGGGGGCATTGTGGAGATGAGATGAAGGGGGCAGTGTGGAATGGGCATTGTGGAGATGAAGGGGGCATTGTGGAAGGGGCATTGTGGAGCTGAAGGAGGCATTGTGGAGATGAAGGGGACATTGTGGAAGGGGCAATGTGGAGATGAAGGGGGCAATGTGGAGATGAAGGGGGCATTGTGGAAGGGGCATTGTGGAGATGAAGGGGCATTGTGGAAGGGGCAATGTGGAGATGAAGGGGGCAATGTGGAGATGAAGGGGGAATTGTGGAAGGGGCATTGTGCAGATGAAGGGGCATTGTGGAAGGGGCAATGTGGAGATAAAGGGGGCATTGTGGAAGGGGCAATGTGGATGAGGGGGCCAATGTGGTCGGGGGGTGCCCATGGCAATTCTTGCACCAGGGCCCGGTGGCTTCTAGTTACGCCTCTGGTTATAACATTTGAATAAAACAACGGACAGCGGTGGGGGTGCCCTTGTTTTACTCAACAGGAAAAGCTCTATAACATATAGGTTTTCATTAAAAAAAGATTTACTACTCCTATAAGAATAGCTGCAGTAATTTTGGGCAAACCAGCTGCAATCTAGAGGACAAATAATAATTTTCATTGATTTAAATTGTGTTTTTCACCATTTGAACGCTACAGAGGTCTCGTGTTGAAGACCACTCTAGCATTCAAGTGGTTAAAATCACAATTTAAAGCAATGACAATTATTATTATTAGTCCTCTAAAGTTCAGATGCTTTGCCCAGGACATCTACATGTTTTACCAGATCAACCTGCAATAAAGATTAAAATAAATGTTTTTGTTTGTGACACTTGACTTTTTTGCTGCAGTCTGCTTTGTGTTAATTTGCTGCTATGAGGAGAGGGAGCCTCGGAGGATTTGTGGATGTAAGATCATTTTTTTCCTAAGGAAAGCAGCACCATCTGTATAGATAGAAACCGAGAGAAGTTCTGTTAAGATGTTAAGAACAAACATCTGCCATGAGCTCTGATTTGGGAACAGCTGGTGTTTGTAGCTTGTTTAGTTAAACAAAACATCAACCTGTAGGCATCTGCGAAGTGTGAACCTATGTTTTCTTTACACTTACCTTCCAAGCTCAGAATAACATCCTTGCTCCATTATAGCCAGTGATGCATTTAATTATTATTCCACTTGGATGCTTTGTAGCAGATGAAGATGTAACTTGGCTTTTTAAATCACTCTTTATCTCTGGCTTTCAATCTCTCTTTCTCTCTCTGTATTTCTCAATCTCTCTTCCATAGTATCTACCTCGGTCTCTTTCCTGCAACCTCTCACTCCTATTGCCTCTGTCTCTCAGTTTCTCTCAATGGTATCTGAAAGCCTAAAGAAGAGATCTAATTTGTCTTGAAACTTTCATTCTAAATCTATTCCGCTTTACAGGTATGAGTTTTTCTCTACTAGTAACCTGATCAATGGTATCTCTTACAAACTGTCTTACTCCCAATATTTCTATCTTTCTTTCTAACTTTCTATCTCTTCAGCTATCACTCTATGTTTCTGTCTATCCATCTATCAATCTGTCTCTCTCTCTGTCTCAATTTCTCTGTCGTCCAATATATGTTACAAGTAACTTTGGGAAGGCAACCGCCCCTTTAAATAGGCAGGAACAATTCTTGAAAAAGAAGTGCAGAGTGGAGCCTTCCTCTCTCCTTAGCTGGTTCCTAGCTAATCCCCATCCAGTAAGATTTGTTCCTTGATCAAGCAAGCCATGAGAACAGTTCTGCTATAGATTTTAGTTATATTTATTGTTTTTTATTAGATATGGAATACCAATCATTAGGCAGATTACCATTACTGACAACCTAATGGTGGAGTACTCATTTCCCAGGTGCTGCTGCGGACCTTCCAGCCCTGAGGAGAAAATCTTGTGTAGCATGTTTTTTCCTAAGGAGAAGCCCACCGAGGCTTCTACTTCACAAAATGGTAGTCTGAAGAAAGAAGACCTGCAAAAAAGGTGAGCAACCCTTTGAGTGCTGAGGTCCACATGTCCCACGCTTCCCCTCCATACAGGGGTCTCCTTTGGAGTTCCTACTGCACACTCCTGCACCCATTGGGTTTATATGTATGTCCTTTGGGGTCTGGAGCACTGGGGTTTCTGTGATAAAATTACCTTTTATTTGCCAGTTTGGGCACCTTCATGGGGTTTATTACACTTTTCCTACTGAGTTCAGTGTTATTTACTCTTATTCTGGTGATTCTTGTGATTCTTATGTATTTTCTACTTTTAGAATCTTTTTTACTTTTTTTGCAATATTTGAGTTCCACGCCTTTAAGGTGCACTTTACCGCATAGACGCCATGCTCCATTCACCTCTGTGGGATTTTACACTTTGGGACATATCTTTGCAACCGCTCAATGTAGCGACTTCAGAGATGGCTCTTTCTGTTTGTCTACCCTTGTCCTGTCATCTGGTTAATGTACTGAGTGTTTTGGGGGCTTCAGGGGGCTTCAGGCACTGTTTTTGGGGTACTTGAAAGGAAACAAAATTTTCCATGAGTGACTGTTTTGCGCGCTCCTTTCTGATTGACTGTTGTCATGGACGTCATTTCTCTCCTTTGCCTTCATGAGTATCCTACACAGGGCTTGGACTCTCCTTCTCTCCTCAGCAGATTAACCCTCATCCTGCCAGATAAGCGCATATTCGCTATTTCTGGGATGTAATATTAATCCAGGAGACTGTATTTGGGCTTTACCTAATACTTTCAGACGTTTATACCCTGTTAGGATGTCAGACCAATTGGGACTTGGGGCTAGACCTAAGACTAAGGATACTGGGGGGTCTGTGACCACTATTGCTCACTACTCCTCATGTCAAGCAGGGCTTCCTAGAGAATATTGGGTTCATTTATGCCCTTCATGCGCTGCTGCCTCTGCCTGTCCTCCAGGGACCTCCAGCCATGCACTAGACCCACTGTAGATGCAGGAGTTTAAGGCTACTACTAAAGAGTTATGGTCTACTTTACAACTCATTTCCACTCAATTACAGGGGGTCTTCCAGACTTGGCAGCCCCATACTTCATTCGGGTTCTCAGTGCCCAAGCCGCAAGGTGTACCTGATGTGTCAGATTCCTCTGAGGAGGAATTATTGGTGGACTCAGATGAGGGTTGTCACGGGAACCACCATGCCCTTTTTTATGTTTGTTAAGACATTTTTTTTCTTTAGTTAAGACATTTTTGTCATTACATGCGACAATTTTAGTCAGAAATCGTACTTCAATGACAAAACGACATATTTCCTATCACAGCCGACACTCTCTGAAAATATTAATGAGCCCAACGACACTGTACTTATAAATGTCGTTACAAACAACAAAAGCTGTGTCTCTACTGCTTTGGACATATGGCCCTTAGTCTCTCAGTTTAACACTTTGAGTGCCAGGCAGGATACCTTTGTGGCACTCAAAGGGTTAATACATCACATTAAGCAACAAATATGCCCCAAAACACCCCAACACTACTCTCTCCAGTTAGAATAAGCAGTAAGGAATACATTTTTATCATATTTGTGTAGTTTGGTAATTTGGTGTTACACTGGCATAGGGCCTGGTTTAGCATTGTATTCGTACATTCACCACACCCATTATTTTACAATCAGATATTCACTCCCGTGGGTTGTCCAGGTGCCATTTCAATGAGAAAACAAAAGATAAAACCCCACAGAAAGATCCTTCAAGAATCCATAGGAAATAAAAGAGAGAGGAAATGCATGTAAACAGCCAGAGGCATTTGGAGTTTTAATGGATTAGATGGAAGTTAATCTGAGCAGAAAATGAAACCCTGAAGGTTTGTCACAATGTATAAAATGTTATGTGACCAATTATTTCCATTCTCCCCCCCAACTTCTGTAAAGTAATAGCAGAGTGGAGAGACTTTGGTTATGAATATCTTTGTTTTTAACCCTTGATATGGTGGAGACTGGTGGATAAGGCAGATCTATAGCACTCGCTGGTAGTCGACCAGTGTCCTTCCCAGCCATTGCTGTGCCATACGCTAAATACTAACTTTAGGCAGCCATTGGTCAGCTGGGGATGGTGAACACTGTAGTCTAACAACAGATGGGGGGGTGTATGTTACCCACTTCTGATCTACGTTATAGGGTTCATCAGGATTTTACTTCATAGACCTGCAAGCCATTTTCATACCTATTAACCCACATAGTGACAAAGAGGTTTCCAATGCTTTGCAGAATAGATACTGATTTAATACAAAGTGCAGGTGACTCTGGAGCAAACCAACTGAACCACAGGGAGGAAGTAACAATTTCCCCAGATTTCCATTGGTTGAATTGGGCTTTTAACCTCTTGAACGTTAGAGAAGCCTCTAAAGCATAGCTGTGCAATGTGTTGGTGACCTCTGTACTTCACGGGGTTAAAATATCCCATTGAAATCAACAAGAATCTAATTTGTCCCATAAGGGGTAACTGGTTACTTCCATCTCTTCATCCTAACCTTTTAACCCCTTAAAGACCCATGACGTGCAGTAAGGACCCATGGCATGTAATGGATTTCAGGGCTGACTGTGCGGCTGCAAGCCGTTCAGTGAGCCCTGAATTGGTTAGAGAAAAAAAAATGTTCCATGGTCCTTAAGTGCTGGCAGTTCACGTGTACGGTCCTTAAGGAGTTAAAAACCAGAGGAGTGTACGCTGCATTGCAACCAGAGGAGTGTACCATGCATTAAAAATCACACCACTCTGGAACTTAAAGGGATAGTATCACAGAATATGGAAAACATATATAGTATTGTTTATCCTGCTAAGTAAAACATGGGCACGCCCACTGTTGAGAGATACTTTATTGAAAAGTTATTGCTGCTCAAACTTTCATTTTTTGAGTGCAGCACATTCATGACTTAAGATTATATGGTTGATTCAGTAATTTATGGACAGCTATTGTCAATGACAATAACCCTCCACAATCTGTGTAGCAACAGTGCTGATACAAAATGTCAAGCCATAGAAGTGTTACTATCCAAAAATATAAGTCTTAGCTGAAATAACTGACTAAAACATATCAGCAGCAGGTGCTGGCACTCAAAGGGTTAATCCATATATGAACCCTGAAATATATACTTGCCATATTATATGATTCTATCCCTTTAAACAGTTAATGCAGCCTCATGGATATGGAACTTGCTTCTGCTGCTAGGAATGACCGCAGAGCAAACAGCATTTGAAAGATTGCTGCACTCAAAGCCTCTGTAAGGCAAATTCACATCTCCCCTGTATCAACAACTTGCTTGGAAATAAGCAAAATGAATGCAGCTTGCTGACCTTTAACAGCTGTCAGACTGCAATAACGTTAGCTGTTTTGATTTTCACTGGATCCGTGAAAGGGTCAGCGAAAAGAAATCTTAATGAATTGACACTACAAATATCATCATGGAATAGATGGACCCTGAAATCACATTTCGTTACAAACAGAAGAAGTGGAATAAATTGTTAATTTCATTATATAAGGGTTCTTGCCATCGTTTGAGCCCTATCCCTGCCAACTTTATTCTGCATCAGTAGCTTTTGTATACCAGTGTGATTCAGGTCATACTAGGTTCTAGCAGTAAAAGGGATAGCAATGCTTGTTTTATATCATTAGCAGGGAATGTGAAAAACGATTCTGAATTTGCATGAAGCATATTGTTTTGCAAGAAATAAACCTTGTTCTGCAAAACAGGCGTTTCTGTGTTTTATCATTTTAAAGGGATAGTAATACTTTGTTTTATCTTTATTTTATTTTGTAGGCATTAAAAAAACATGAAGAACGATATAAGTCTTATCTCTCAAACCTTTATGGTTTGAGAGATATTCACAAGCAAAGTTTCCCCTCCCGCCCCTTTTACCTAGTGTAAGCCATCTCTTCTCAGATGTGGAATCCAGTCCATAGACCAGACAGATAACAGATGGGGACAATCTTCTTAATACGAGAACAATGAAAGCCCTGTCCCCCTTGACAAGTTTTCAGGTTTTCCCTTATCTTAATTGAAGATTGTCCCTCTCTGCAGTCTACCTGGGCACCTCCCTTCTGATCTGGCTGAGCAGTGTTACATCAGTAAAAGGGGCGGGAGGGGATACTTTGTCATTGAATTACTCTTGAACTACAATTCTGATAGAATTGAAATAACACTCTCCAAAGTCCAAATACTATGATGATTAATTAGAGATGCTTTTATTATGAAACATTACTATCCCTTTAAGTAATCAGATTTCAGGAAAAAGTCATCCCATGATATCTGGAAAATAAACAAAATCAGGTTCGGCAACCTCCAAATATGAAACAGGTTCCTGTTTAGGTCACAATGGACATGTAGAAGAGATTATTTAGTGGGTTAATACACAGGCAGCCCAATGCAAAACAAATCTGCGCTTCTCCATACAGACTATCTAAATGTGAACACTGTGTAAAGCATATATTAAACCACTTTAGTAAATCTGGGGTCTTCATTGCATGGTTTGTAGACTTGTACGAATTGGTTCGGCCAATTTCGGAATTCAGACGAATAAGGGTAACTTGGCGTCATTTGGGCCGTCCGCAAAGGAAAATAGTTGTTTGTTTTTTAAAACCAAATCCAAACAGCCCTGGTTTGAAATGTCATCAAAAAATTTGGACATTCAGCGATGACTACCTGTGTGCATGATATTTTTCCTCCATACTTTCTCTCCTTCTCTAGTCCAATTAGCTTCTTCGTTTCATGATGGGGGTTGGACTAATGACACGTCAGACACCCAGACAGCCTGCATTTCCTGTTCGTCCGTTGCTGGAGCTGAGAGAGAGAAGAAGGAGATAGAGAGTGTCCAGCTGTTGTGTAGGCAGGCAGGTAGCATAGGCATTAGTACCTTATTGCCACTGCAAGGGAGAGTCATCTTTGTTCCTGTGCAAAAGATAAAAAATATTAGGAATTTGTTTTAATAGTTTTCAGAGTGACACAGTCAGTCTCACAGTTGTGTTGGCAGGTCTAGTACCTTATTGCCACCTCAATAATAATAACTAGTATTTATAGAGCACCTTTCTCCCAGTGGGACTCAAAGCACTTTCAACACACACTCTTGGAACTAACAGCTTTTATTATTACCAATTAATAGTACTCATTTATCGACCTCGGAAGGATGAAGAGCTGAGTTGACCTTGCTGGGATCTGAACCTGCAACCTGGAGGGTTGAACAGGCTCCATAGTCAGGGAATTTACCACTGAGCTATCTCACCTCTAGGGAGAGTAATTTTTTTAAAGTATGTTAAATTCGGCTGAATAATTCGGAATGTTGCTGAATTTTGCCCGTGTCGAGCAGGTCTGGTCCAAAATAGAATTTTAACGAAAATGTTTTGGCGAGCGCAAGTCTAATGGTTTGGCCAAAATATGTTTAAACTCGCCTGCTGCGTCAAGGCATCCCAATATTAGTTGACCAGTGTCCTCCCCAGCCATTGTTGTGCCATATACGCTAAATACTAACATTAAGTAGCCATCGGTCAGCTGAGGATGGTGAACACTGTAGTCTAACAACATATGGGGGGGGGTGTATGTTACCCACTTCTGATCTACATTATAGGGGCCATCAGGATTTTACTTCATAGGCCTGCAAGCCATTTTCATACCTATTAACCCACATAGCGCCAAAGAGGTTTTTGATACATTGCAGCATAGATATTGATACTGGGCCAATTCTGGAGCAAACCAGCTGAACTATAGGGAGGAAATAACAATTTCCCCAGATTTCCATTGATTGAAGGTGCAGAGATGCAGAGGACTGTTTGTTTTAAAGGAGTCCGTGAGATGGAAACAATAGAGAACGGGCACTGTGTGGGAGGAGGGACTACAATCGAGCCTTACAGTATGCTATTTGCTGTTTTCATGTTAGAGTATTCTCACACATCCATAAATGTTTATTGTAACACAGACCAGCAGACCTTCACATCTGCTACATTTCAGTAGGTGACATGAGAATATGGCGATGTCATGCAGTGAAAGATTCTCATGTCTCCATTTTTATTATGAAGCATGGTTACTGTGTGAAAAGGTTGCACGCAAAAGAGCGTGCAAACTTTTAAAAGTAAAATGTTCACGTGACGTTATGATGCTCATCATGTAGGTGGCACCCTATGAAAAGGATACTTTAGAATGCTAGAGAGCTCTCCGATACTTTACTAGCATTCAAGGGGTTAAAAGTCCCATTTTTAATCAGTGAGAGCCCTAATCAATCAGCGAGAACCCTATGATTTGCCTCAGAATTGCAGCTCTATCCTATAACATAAATTGATAGAATACTTTGCTCCCTGTGAGCATAACCGCACATACGCAGTAGAGACTGTGGATGTGTGGTTTCGCACACAGGGAGCTTTGCTGTGAGCCGTCTGGAGCTCCCCGTTGAGGATCAGTGCATTCACCGAGAGACTCGCTGAACGCGCTGATCCGGAGCAGGGAGCTCCAGGCAGCTTACTGCCTGTCTCAGCTCCGGGCAGTGGCATAACAATAGGGGTCGCAGCGGTCGCACCTGTGACCGGGCCCGTCACTCCAGGGGCCCGGCCGCCCCCTGCGACCCCCTCGCCCGCTCAGCTGAACTCCCATTCGGCGCACTGCTCTAGTAATACAGAGCGCTGGGAGATGACATCATCTCCCAGCCTCTGCATTACTAGAATGGCGCACGGGAGCTTCAGCTCTAGAGATCTGTGCCGAAGGAGGCACAGATCTGTTAAGCCACGCCGCTAGACCACCAGGACTGGAGGTAGGGGCAATGTGGCGATAAAGGGGAAATGTGGAGATGAAGGGGCAATGTGAAGATGGGGGCATTGTGGAAGGGGAAATGTGGAGATAGGGGCATTGTGGAGATGAAGGGGGCATTGTGGAAGGGGCATTGTGGAGATGAAGGGGGACATTGTGGAAGGGGCATTGTGGAGATGAAGGGGGGGCATTGTGGAGATGAAGGGTGCATTGTGGAAGGGGTAATGTGGAGATGAAGGGGGGGCATTGTGGAGATGAAAGGGGCATTGGGGAAGGGGCAATGTGGACGAGGGGACCAATGTGGTCGGGGGGGGGCCCATGGCAATTCTTGCACCAGGGCCCGGTGGCTTCTAGTTATGCCTCTGGCTCCGGGGCAGCAGCCTGGGCCGCTGGGTGCGCTTTAGCCCGTGTATACGGGCTTTGATACTAGTGACTTGATAAATAATGCCAAACATTTCCACAGCAGCAATAGCAGAATCATATCACGTGAATAAATACAAGTGCTCCCAAAAGTGGAACAGCAATACATTTTAAATATACAGGACCTTAATTTGCTGTTTGTCAAGCTTAATAAAAGAAAATTACCCAAGCTTTCTGAGATTAATTGTATTTTGTATGAAAATTGGAAAATATTCCCTACTTTACGTATTTAATTCTTTAGAAAGCTTATGTTATAGCGAGCGAAATAGCTGCATGATAGAAATCAACAAAGTGCTCCAATATGTTTTAAAAGCAATAGAAAGTTGAAAGCCATTATCACAATAAAATTCAACATTTTAAATTGCCCATTTGAGTTGAGACATTTCTGAATATAAAAGTATATTAACTGACTCATTGCTGGGTTCTTTGGAAAAACACAGTAGAGAGAATGTAGAAATTTGCCAGCGCTTTTACACTGGCTTTAGATTCCAAGGCCAGTGGTTACACTTCATGGTATGCACTATGGTTTATAAGCGCTACAGTGCATACCGTCAGACATTCTATCCCAGCATTAACATAACGCCCAACATTTCAAATTGCCAATGAGGGACACTTTTGTTTTAGGGGGTGTGGCTGCTGGGTGGGGCATTGGCAAGAGTTTTAGCTTATTTCATGACCTATTGACTAGTGATGAGCGAGCACCCCAATGCTCGGGTGTTCGGGTGCTCTGACCGAGCACCCCCTGAGGCTCGAGTGCTCGGCCGAGCACCCGAGCCCCATTGAAGTCAATGGGAGGACTCGAGCATTACACCAGGCACCCCCTGCTCTGATGAGGGGAGGGTGCCTGGTCCATAGGAAAAGGGCAGAAAATTATGGAAACACCACAGAAATGGTTCAGGGACAGCATAGGGAGGATGTCTGGATGCATCTTGGACTCCAACATCGCTGCTGGGAACGATCTTTCGCCCGTAGTACGCCATTTTTACAGACTGACCATAAAACACACAAAAAGGAAAATAAAAACGACTTTAGGCGAAAAATTGTTACCAAACAATATTTGCTGTATATTTACTTGTATATCATCTGCAAATTATCCCAAAAATTTCCTTGATTTTCGGAAGTGAGGCCATGATTAAGAGGGAAACGTGCGCAGAGGCAAATTCTCCCAAAAATTTCCTTGATTTTCAGAACTGAGGCCATGATTAAGAGGGAAACGTGCACAGAGGCAAATTCTCCCAAAAATTTCCTTGATTTTATTGAACTGAGGCCATGATTAAGAGGGAAACGTGCGCTGAGCTGACCATCTAAAACATTATGGGTGAGGGTCTGCTGCAGAGCTGACCATCCTAAACATTATATGCGAAGGCCCGCTAGTGAGCTGACGCTATAAAACATTATATGAGAGGGCCCGCTAGAGAGCTGACCCAATAAAACATTATATGAGAAGGCCCGCTGGTGAGCTGACCTATATAAAAATTGGCAAACAGGGCCCGCTGGTGAGCTGGCCCTATATAAAAATTATATCACAGGGCCCGCTGGTGAGCTGGCCCTATATAAAAATTATAGCACAGGGCATATGGAAGAGGAGGAGGAGGATGAGAAGATTAAGAGTCAACCATATACCCGTTTTTTGGGTGGAAGGGGTGAATGGGAATACAGAGTATTCACATCATTGTAAATAACATATATAAAGTGAGTTTATGTTCCCCCGGGGCTTTCCTCCAGTGGAGTGGAGAAGTCAGGGGAAATCCAGGCCTTGTTCATTTTTATAAGTGTCAACCTATCAGCATTGTCGGTGGAAAGGCGGATACGCTTATCTGTTATGATGCCACCAGCAGCACTAAATATCCGCTCAGACAGAACGCTGGCGGCAGGGCAGGCCAGCACCTCCAAGGCGTAGAGTGCCAGTTCATACCACGTGTCCAGCTTGGACACCCAGTAGTTGTAAGGCACAGAGGGATCATTGAGGACGCTGACACGGTCTGCTACGTACTCCTTCACCATCTTCCAAAACTTTTCCCTCCTTGTGACACTAGGCTGCGCATCAGGGTGAGGGTGCTGGCGGGGTGTCATGAAGGTGTCCCACGCCTTGGAGAGTGTTGCCCTGCCTTTCTCGGAACTGCTGTGTGCTCCCCTTTTCTCCCCTTCTCGGTTGGCCAAGGTAGCACGTACTCTGCCGCCAGCGTTGTCAGATGGAAAATTTTGGAGCAATTTTTCGACAAGAACCTTCTGGTATTGCAACATTTTGCTTGTCCTCTCCACCGGAGGAATGAGAGATGAGAAATTCTCTTTGTAGCGGGGGTCCAGAAGGGTGAACACCCAGTAATCCGTGTTGTCTAAAATGCGTACAATGCGTGGGTCACGGGAAAGGCAGCCTAACATAAAGTCAGCCATGTGTGCCAGAGTACCAACAGTCAAGATTTCGCTGTCCTCACCAGGAGGATGACTCTCAATATCCTCATCCTCTTCCTCCTCTTCTGCCCACCCACGCTGAAGAGATGGAACTAAAGTTCCATGGCTACCCTCTGTAGCGGAGGCAACCGTGTCTTCCTCCTCCTCCTCCTCCTCCTCCTCCGCCTCCTCCAATTGTCGCTGAGAAGACGAAGTGAGGGTGCTCTGGCTATCACCTTGTGTAAGCTCTTCCTCCCCCATTTCCACCTCTTCCACATGCAAAGCGTCGGTTTTAATTGTGAGCAGCGAGCGTTTCAGTAGACACAGAAGTGGGATGGTTACACTGATAATAGCGTTATCGCCGCTCACCATCTGTGTCGATTCCTCAAAATTGCGTAAAACCTCGCAGAGGTCTGACATCCATTCCCACTCCTCACTTCTGATTACAGGAAGTTGAACGGAGAGGCGACGACCGTGTAACAGCTGGTACTCCACTACTGCCCTCTGCTGCTCACAAAGCCGGGCCAACATGTGGAAGGTGGAGTTCCAGCGCGTGCTCACGTCACACAGCAGCCGGTGAGCTGGCAATTGTAAGCGCTGCTGCAGTTTCAACAGGCCGGCTGAAGCTGTTGATGACTTACGGAAATGTGCACACACGCGGCGCACCTTGGTCAAGAGATCATGCACATTGGGGTAGGTTTTTAGAAATCGCTGCACCACTAAATTAAATACATGCGCTAGGCATGGTACGTGTGTGAGCTTGCCGAGCTACAAAGCCGCCACCAAGTTACGCCCATTATCACACACAACCATGCCTGGTTGCAGGTTGAGTGGCGAGAGCCACTGCTCGGTCTGGTGACTAATCCCCTGCAACAGCTCTGAGGCCGTGTGCTGTTTGTCCCCAAGGCAGATCAGCTTCAGCACGGCCTGTTGACGCTTCCCCACTGCAGTGCTACACTGCTTCCAGCTACTGGCTGATGGGGGAGTGGCGCTGTGTGTAGAGAATTCGGAGGTGGAAACGGAGGAGGAGGAGCCAATAACGTAGGTGCTGGTGGAAACCCTGATGGAGGTAGGGCCCGCAATCCTCGGCGTGGGTAGCACCCGTGCCATCCCAGGGTCCGAGTCGCTCCCAGCCTCCACGACATTCACCCAGTGTGCCGTCAGGGAAATGTAGCGTCCCTGGCCACAAGCACTTGTCCATGTGTCAGTCGTTAAGTGGACCTTCCCAGTAACTGCGTTGGTCAGGGCACGGGTGATGTTACGGGACACATGGTGGTGTAATGCGGGGATGGCACACCGGGAAAAGTAGTGGCGGCTGGGGACCGCGTACCGAGGGACAGCTGCTGCCATCAGGCTGCGGAAGGACTCAGTGTCCACAAGCCTAAATGGCAGCATTTCGATGGCCAGTAATTTTGAAAGGTGTGAGGTTAGTGCTATGGCCTGTGGGTGGGTGGCTGGGTACTTTCTCTTGCGCTCAAATGCCTGGGGTAACGACATTTGGACGCTGTGCTGGGACAGGGAAGTGGATGTGGTCGCTGATGGTGCTTCAGATGCTACAGGTGCAGGGCGGGAGGTATGCGGGCCTGCGCCTTCGACAGGCGATTGGCCGGCACTGAAAACAGGGGAAGAGGAGGCAGTGGTGTGGCCTGCAGACACAGATGGGCGATCCAGGCGTTCCTCCCACTTACTACGGTGCTTGGATGCCATGTGTCGGATCATGCTGGTGGTGGTGAGGTTTCTAGTGTTCATGCCTCGGCTCATTCTGGTGTGGCACAGGTTGCAAACTACAATTCTTTTGTCGTCCGCACTTTCCTTAAAAAAACGCCATACCGCGGAACACCTACCCCTTGGCAAGGTAGATTTACGCAAGGGGGTGCTCCGTGGAACATTTGCGGGCCGGTTTGGTGCGGTCCGCCTTCTTTCTGTAGCCACACCACTGCCTCTTCCAGCCTGTTGCGGTGCTGCAGATGGCTCACCCTCAGGACTGCTGTCATCGCTCGGCTCTACACCTTCCCAGGTGGGGTCAGTCACCTCATCGTCCACCAAGTCCTCCTCCACTTCCTCACTCTGATCATCCTCCTCAAGTCTTGATCCCACCACATACTCAGTCATTGACAACTGTATAACATTCTCCTCAACAAGGTCTTGAGACGGAAATAGTGGTTGATTTAATGGCAACTGTGTCTCATCATCATCATCATCATCCACTACTTCCTTTGACCTTAAATGCCGTTCACTTCTGTCATCTTCTTGTGATTGGGTAGCCTCTAGAGGTTGTGAATCAGGGCACAAGATGTCATGTTCCTCTGCAAGCGTGCTTGGAGAGAGGGTCAAATGAAGGATTGGTGATGAGACGAGCTCCTCACTATATCCCAGTGTGGGATCACTTCTTTGACCAGACCGTGTATGGTGGGAGGAAGGATGATCAGAGTGAGGATTATGTTGACCAGACTCTTGGCTACTGAGAGTGGACTTGGTGGAAGACAGGGTGGTGCTTAACCGACTGGAAGCAGTATCAGCTGTCATCCAACCGACCACCTGTTCGCAGTGGTCGGACCTCGAGAGTGATGTCCTGCGACGCCCTGTAAAATTACACATGAAGCTAGGTATGGTGGATGTCTTTCTTTCTTGTGCTCTGGCACCAGGCACAGTTTCTCCGCGTCCTGACCCGCGCCCTGAACTTTCAGGATCACGTCCACTTCCCCGTCCCTTTTTACCCGCCTTCTTCATCTTACACAGAATATGTGACTTTAATATTTGAGTTTGAAAACTTAACAGTATTCCTTATTATTCTGCAACTCTGCAGAGTACACAGAATAGGCTGCTAAACGGCGGTGATACACACTGAATGGAATATGTGACTTTAATATTTGAGTTTGAAAACTTAACAGTATTTCTTACTATTCTGCAACTGTGCAGAGTACACAGAATAGGCTGCTAAACGGCGGTGATACACACTGAATGGAATATGTGACTTTAATATTTGAGTTTGAAAACTTAACAGTATTTCTTACTATTCTGCAACTCTGCAGAGTACACAGAATAGGCTGCTAAACGGCGGTGAAACACACTGAATGGAATATGTGACTTTAATATTTGAGTTTGAAAACTTAACAGTATTTCTTCCTATTCTGCAACTCTGCAGAGTACACAGAATAGGCTGCTAAACGGCAGTGAAACACACTGAATGGAATATGTGACTTTAATATTTGAGTTTGAAAACTTAACAGTATTTCTTATTATTCTGCAACTGTACAGAGTACACAGAATAGGCTGCTAAACGGCGGTGAAACACACTGAATGGAATATGTGACTTTAATATTTGAGTTTGAAAACTTAACAGTATTTCTTATTATTCTGCAACTGTACAGAGTACACAGAATAGGCTGCTAAACGGCGGTGAAACACACTGAATGGAATATGTGACTTTAATATTTGAGTTTGAAAACTTAACAGTATTTCTTATTATTCTGCAACTGTACAGAGTACACAGAATAGGCTGCTAAACGGCGGTGAAACACACTGAATGGAATATGTGACTTTGATATTTGAGTTTGAAAACTTAACAGTATTTCTTACTATTCTGCAACTGTGCAGAGTACACAGAATAGGCTGCTAAACGGCGGTGATACACACTGAATGGAATATGTGACTTTAATATTTGAGTTTGAAAACTTAACAGTATTTCTTACTATTCTGCAACTGTGCAGAGTACACAGAATAGGCTGCTAAACGGCGGTGATACACACTGAATGGAATATGTGACTTTAATATTTGAGTTTGAAAACTTAACAGTATTTCTTCCTATTCTGCAACTCTGCAGAGTACACAGAATAGGCTGCTAAACGGCGGTGAAACACACTGAATGGAATATGTGACTTTAATATTTGAGTTTGAAAACTTAACAGTATTTCTTATTATTCTGCAACTGTACAGAGTACACAGAATAGGCTGCTAAACGGCGGTGAAACACACTGAATGGAATATGTGACTTTAATATTTGAGTTTGAAAACTTAACAGTATTTCTTATTATTCTGCAACTGTACAGAGTACACAGAATAGGCTGCTAAACGGCGGTGAAACACACTGAATGGAATATGTGACTTTAATATTTGAGTTTGAAAACTTAACAGTATTTCTTATTATTCTGCAACTGTACAGAGTACACAGAATAGGCTGCTAAACGGCGGTGAAACACACTGAATGGAATATGTGACTTTGATATTTGAGTTTGAAAACTTAACAGTATTTCTTACTATTCTGCAACTCTGCAGAGTACACAGAATAGGCTGCTAAACGGCGGTGAAACACACTGAATGGAATATGTGACTTTAATATTTGAGTTTGAAAACTTAACAGTATTTCTTACTATTCTGCAACTGTGCAGAGTACACAGAATAGGCTGCTAAACGGCGGTGATACACACTGAATGGAATATGTGACTTTAATATTTGAGTTTGAAAACTTAACAGTATTTCTTCCTATTCTGCAACTCTGCAGAGTACACAGAATAGGCTGCTAAACGGCGGTGAAACACACTGAATGGAATATGTGACTTTAATATTTGAGTTTGAAAACTTAACAGTATTTCTTACTATTCTGCAACTGTGCAGAGTACACAGAATAGGCTGCTAAACGGCGGTGATACACACTGAATGGAATATGTGACTTTAATATTTGAGTTTGAAAACTTAACAGTATTTCTTCCTATTCTGCAACTCTGCAGAGTACACAGAATAGGCTGCTAAACGGCGGTGAAACACACTGAATGGAATATGTGACTTTAATATTTGAGTTTGAAAACTTAACAGTATTTCTTATTTTTCTGCAACTGTACAGAGTACACAGAATAGGCTGCTAAACGGCGGTGAAACACACTGAATGGAATATGTGACTTTAGTATTTGAGTTTGAAAACTTAACAGTATTTCTTATTATTCTGCAACTGTACAGAGTACACAGAATAGGCTGCTAAACGGCGGTGAAACACACTGAATGGAATATGTGACTTTGATATTTGAGTTTGAAAACTTAACAGTATTTCTTACTATTCTGCAACTCTGCAGAGTACACAGAATAGGCTGCTAAACGGCGGTGATACACACTGAATGGAATATGTGACTTTAATATTTGAGTTTGAAAACTTAACAGTATTTCTTCCTATTCTGCAACTGTGCAGAGTACACAGAATAGGCTGCTAAACGGCGGTGAAACACACTGAATGGAATATGTGACTTTGATATTTGAGTTTGAAGACTTAACAGTATTTCTTCCTATTCTGCAACTGTGCAGAGTACACAGAATAGGCTGCTAAACTGCGGCGAAGCACACTGAATGGAATATGTGACTTTGATATTTTAGTTTGAAGACTTAACAGTATTTCTTCCTATTCTGCAACTCTGCACAGTACACAGAATGTGCTGCTAAACTGCGGCGACGCACACTGAATGGAATATGTGACTTTGATATTTTAGTTTGAAGACTTAACAGAATGTGCTCTAATCTGCAACTTTGCACACTAAACAGAATGTGCTCTAATCTGCAACTTTGCACACTAAACAGAATGTGCTCTAATCTGCAACTTTGCACACTAAACAGAATGTGCTCTAATCTGCAACTGTGCACACTAAACAGAATGTGCTCTAATCTGCAACTTTTCACACTAAACAGATTTTTTTTTTTTTTTTTTTTGTTTTTTTCCCCCCACACAAAATAACCTGCTGCCCCCACACACAGTAGTCCTAAAAAGGACTTTTGGTTCTTTTTTTTCACAATTTTTTTTTTTCCTCCCTACACTGCCTTTCCCTTCCTATCCTCAGCTCTCCCTGGCTCAGACTGAGCCGAACTCGATGGTCAGGTGCTATACAGCACCCGACCACGGGTTCTGGCCAGCCAATCAGTGTAATGCCAGCAGCCAACATGGCTGCTGGCATTACACCGATGTCAGAGCCTCCCTGCACGTTTATTGGCTGCGCAGCAGCCGCAAAACGTGCGGGGAGGAGACCCGAACATGGCGGGCGAGCACATGCGGTACTCGTACGAGTACCGCCATGTGCCGAGCAGAGCGATGCTCGAGCCGATCCGAGCATCGGCCGAGCATGCTCGCTCAACACTACTATTGACGCCTCTTTGTGTAAAGAGTAAATTAGGTAAAGCAAGACCAAAGTATTTAATTTACTTAGACTAATCTAAAAACTCATACTGAATTGGAGTTTTATTGCTGTGGAGCAATGTGTTACACTTATATGTACACCACACAGTCTGATCCCCTAAAAAAAAAGGGACACCAGAATGAGAAAAAAAGGGAAAAAGTGATCTGAGTCTCAAAATGGTACTGTCCATCCTAAAGTGAGACACTTGGGAGGCTTGGACCTCTCATATCTCCTACAGAGAAACATTTAGGAGGTATGGACCCCTAATATGTCATAAAGAGGGACACTTTGGGGGTTATGGGGCCCTAATATCTCCTAAAGAGGGATATTTGGGAGGTATGGACTTTTAATATTTCATAAAGAGGGACACTTGGGTGGTGCAGACCCCTAATATCTCCTAAAAAAGGACACTAGGTATGGATCCCTAATATCTCCCAAAGACAGACACGTTGGAGGTATGTACCCCTAATAGCTACTAAAGAGGACCACCTGAGAGGTATGGACCCCTAATATCTCCTAAAGAGGGTAACCTGGTATGGACCATCTAATATCTTTTGAAGAAGCACACTTGGGAGGTATAAACCCCAATATCTCCTAAAGAGGGACATATGATATTTCCTAAAAAAGGACACTTGGAGGTACAGACCCCTAATATCTCCTAAAGAGGGACACTTGGTAGGCATGGACCCCTAATATCTCCTAAAGAGGGACACCTGGGAGGTATAGACCCCTAATATCTCCTAAAGAGGGACACTTGGGAGGTATGGACTTTTAATATTTCATAAAGAGGGACACTTGGGAGGTATGGATCCCTAATATCTCCTAAAGACAGACACTTTGGAGGTATGTACCCCTAATATCTCCTAAAGAGGGTAACCTGGAAGTTATGGGCCATCTAATATCTTTTGAAGCAGGACACTCGGGAGGTATCAACCCCAATATCTCCTAAAGAGGGACATATGATATTGTCTAAAGAGGGACATATGATATTGCCTAAAAAAGGACAATTGGAGGTACAGACCCCTAATATCTCCTAAAGAGGGACACTTGGGAGGTATGGACCACTAATATCTCCTAAAGAGGGAGACCTGGGAGGTATAGACCCCTAATATCTCCTAAAGAGGGACACTTGGGGGGTATGGACCAACTAATATCTCCTAAAGAGGGACAACTTGGGAGGTATGTGCCCCTAATATCTAATAAAGAGGGACAAATGAGAGGTATGAACACCTAATATTGCCTAAAAAAGAACACTTGTAGGTACAGGCCCCTAATATCTCCTAAACATGGACAGCTTGGAGGTATGAAGTAGGATTTTAAACCAATAAATGCCAAGGAGGTATCCAATGCATTGCAATGCAATGCACTGGATACATTTTGGCACACAAAGGTTTTTAATGCCAGCAATCCCATTGTGCCTGTCCCATAGAATGTGCAGGAAAATGGCACACAATTATGCAATTTCCTTTACCCCTTGTTTAATACTTATCATTAAAAACAGCATAGAGGCAAAGAATAGAGCAAACTGTTCGTGTCCTCACCTTGGGGTCAGTAGTGTTAAGGGCAGGAATTCTGACATACGTCACTAAGTAAATTGAGGTTAGGCAGTTCTAGGGACAAAAATATTATCAATACAAGTACCTGATTTAGTAGGCAACTTCCGCTGTATTCCTAAAACATGTTTGGCCCATATTTATAAAAGCAAACTGGAGTTATTCTGAAGTAAACAAACTACACCATAGAGTTCAATTAAGAATTCTTGTTAAATGAAATTGGGCTTTTTAACCCCTTGAATGCTAGAGAGGTCTCCAATGCATTGCTTTGCAATGCATTGGAGACCTCTCTAGCATTCAAGGACTTAAAAATCTCTTTTCAAGGGCATGCAAATTTAGGAACTTTTATTTGCCCCCTATGGTTCAGTTGGTTTACTCCAGAATAACTCTACTTTGATTTTATAAATATGGACCTTTTGTTGTGAATTTATTGCTAAGATCTCAGTCCTTGCTCATCTCTTAACTCTTTAAAGTGATAGTAATGTCTATTGAAAATTCATTTCCTGAGTCTTCTGTATATTTAAAGAAACAGACTGTGCTATGTCTAAGCGCTTACTTCTTTATAGTTCAAAAGTTATGAAGCACTGAAGATCCACCATTCGCTCCTTCTCCCCTCGTCACTCAGAAGATGGAGGCTGGTCAGGATGCCTACAGTGAGGGATAAACTTTAGTAAGCAAAGGGAAATCCTGCCCTCCTTCAAGTGGGGACAGAATTCCCCTTATACTTATTTACTGAAGTTTGTCCCTCGCCTCAGCCGTCGAGTCACACAACACAATCTCAGATTCCATGGGAGGCGGCCAGAAAGGGCAGGTAGATCTTCAGTGCTTCATAACTTTTGAATTATAAAGTAGTAAGCTTTTAAATATAGCACAATCTGTCATTTTAATATACAGAAGACTCGGGAACTAATTTTCAATACACATTACTATCACTTTAAGTTGCCGGCACTTAAGGACCACCAACCAGTTTTTTTTTTTTTACCAAATCTGAATCAGGGCTCCCCAAACAGCGTTCAGCAGTGTGAGGAGCCCTAAAATCCATGACGGTCCTGGCACATCATGAGTACTGATGGCACACCAACCCATGATGTGCCAGGACCATTACAGGTCCTTATAAGGGGTTAAAGAGCAGAAGGGCAAACAATGCATTGATAAGTAATGTGCTGCACACCCCACGTGTATTTAAAGTGTTAAAATGGGCCTGTCAATTTAAGGTAAGTTTATTTTAAAAAGTATCAGAAACTGTCTATATCGTGTACTATTTATATTTTTTTTGAAAATTGAAACTATAGACGTTGGTAATACAGTGTGGCACTTTATGCTAATTAGATTCTATGTCAGGCCAATATTTAGGGATGGGCGAAAATTTTCGCCTCAAAATGAAATAGTTGAAAAATGTCACTTTTTGCTTGGAGAAAAATTTCCTGCGAAAAGTTCAGTTTTTCCCACTTTTTCCCACCTTTTTCACCTAGCTCATTGCATTGAAATCAATGGGTAGAAAAATTTTTCTCCGCCACACAAAAGTTTTCTACAGCCATATAAAAGGGTGTCAGGTTCTCACAGCAGCCATTTTGTGTTTGTGAGAGAGCAGCATGTTTTTGAGCTAGAGGAGATAGGCAAATAAAGGGGAATTGAAGCTTAGTTTAGGAAGTCATTTAGGTAGGACATTTGTTCTTTGTAGTAGGGGAGTCTGGGGGCACAATGGGAAGAAGAAGGGAGTGTGCTGAGAAATGTTGCATATTAAACAGAGGAGAAAATGTGTTGGAATAGGAAAAAATATGTTGGAATAGGAGAAAAATATGTTAGAATAGGAGAACAAATTGTTGAATAGGCAAAAAATATTACCACACACTGTGCTTTGAATTAATCTAGCAGAGCTCACACACTAGGGAGGGTGTCTAATAGCAATGAAAACAGTACGTTTGGTCTAGAACATAACTAATTAGCATACTGTACATGGAATTATCCTAAAGTGCCACACTGTGCCAGCAACAAACAATAGGAATATTTTCAAAAATTGTTTGAAAACAAATAGTTAATACAACCATTAGGCAGATTGTAATTTTCTTTAAAACTAACTAAACTTATCTTAGTGTGGCATATCCACATATCTGGTAACTTTCTCTTGTGGAGCTCCTGGAGAGGATTCATGGGCTGAGACCCACACTAAGTTAATGATGCAACACATGTCATAAAGTGGGTGGGGCTTAAACAGGTGGGCAGGGCTTAATCAGGATTGTGCTGAGAAGCCAGAGCTCAATAACCAATAAGAACCGTGCAAGGAGAAACCCGGAAGTAACAATGTCGTCCTGCCGCTAGGATCAGGGGCACCATGATAGGGTTCTATGACTTCAGGACATATTAGACATCTTCACCCAGTATTTATATTAGATGAGTATATTTTTTTTCTTTTTTCAATACTCAGAGGTGCCTTTGTTCACTTTTTGTATTATATTTTTTTGGAGTTATTTTTATTGGCCCAGACACGTGGTATTGGTAATTTGGATGTATATATGTCCTTTTCTGTGTTATTTGCACCTTAGATAATCACATTATTTTTGATGAGTATGTTTATATGTATTTGATGAGACTCATTATTTATGGGTGATCTGTATTACAGTATATACCATATGCTTTCATTATTACATGGTGATTTTACACCTTTAGGATTTTATGTCATTTGGTATAGGTGAGACTGTGTTATATAAGTGTCCTGATATTATGAACCTCTTTTCTTGTTTTTCAATGTTTTTAATGATCATTTTGCTTTTTGATGTATGCTTTTGTACCTATAAATAAAGATCTGGATACTTTACCTAACTACATGTGCTTTTCTGAGTGCCTCCCTTAATAAGACTCTATTTAGGGGAGGTAGAGGGCAAGATTTCTTTTCTTGACTTCCCCCCTCTTTTACTTCAAATTTTTAGTTTCAAATAAAAACAAATTTCACATAAAAAAAGACCCTTGCCCATTTTGCAGCTTAAACGCTGCTTTATCAAAGATAATTGGCCACAAAAACAATCAGAGAAATAAACGCTACCGCTCTACAATCACCCTGTTTGAATACTGTTACTGTCAGTCTCGGGTGAACGGCCGGCAGATCGCACATATCATTGGTTCGGATCACCAGCAGTTTGTTACATGCAACTAACCAATCTACATAACTTTACAACCCATTGTAAATGAATAACAAAATAAGTTCTAACAAAAAAAATATTTAAAAAGAGAATATGTATAATCAACTTTCTTCAGCATCCTTATTGTGAAATAAAAATGTAAAATAGAAATGACAATACCCTAATCTACATTCTAACTCAAATGTATGTTAAGAATATATTGTATAAGATATCAATACATAGTATCCAGTCTCTCTTAAGATCCCTAATACCTTCGCCAAGATACACTGGTCACGCATCCCACAACAGAGCGTAGCCATCGGAATTGAATCAACGGATCCAAGTTAATAAATATACCAAAAATAAAACTAATAATGGATCTCAACACTATTATCCATGTAAGTGGTATAGCATCACGAACAGCATTAGACCTTATTATTGTGTGTTCTATGACATGGATGTTTTATGAATAAAACCAACTTTCATCATTGATTTTTTGTGAAGCTGCCACCTGTGTGTTTTGTACTTTGAGATCGTTTGATCGGGTTTAAAGAGATCCGCAGGTTGACCACTCTGTGATTTGGATTTCCAATTACCGAAGGGACCTGAGTGGAGACGGTATATTTCTACACTTGTCTTAAAGGGATAGTAACACTTCATTTTAACTTTATTTTATTTTGTAGGCATTAAAAAAACATGAAGAATGATATAAGTCTTATCTCTCAAACCTTTATGGTTTATGAGATATTCACAAGCAAAGTTTCCCCCTCCCCGCCCCTTTTACCTAGTGTAAGCCATCTCTTCTCAGATGTGAATCTGGTTGTATGACCAGACAGATAACAGAAGGGGACAATTTTCTTTGTATGAAAACAATGAAAGCCCTTCCCCCCTTGACAAGTTTTTCAGGTTTTTCCCTTATCTTAATTGAAGATTGTCCCTGTCTGCAGTCTACCTGGGCACCTCCCTTCTGATCTGGTTGAACAAGGGGGGGATACTTTGCTTGTGAATATCTCATAAACCATAAAGGTTTGAGAGATAAGACTTATATCGTTCTTCATGTTTTTTTAATGCCTACAAAATAAAATAAAGTTAAATCTGACCAACTTGTTTGTGAGTATTCAAGCTTACATTACCTTCTATATATATAGTACATTAGTAGTACACTACGAGGTGTCTCATGTCTTTTTTTTTTTGTTTTTTTCACATGATTGAAGGAGAAATTGTTCTAATTTAAGGGATCGTGATATCCAATCTGAAATTCTGAGTAAACGTTTCCTGGACAAGGGTTATCCGAAGAAAATAATTGATGATTCCTTTTTTAGGGCCAGGAAGTACACAAAACAGAACCATAGTAGAAATCTGAACAATAAAAATTTTCAGGATAGAAGTGCAAAAACCTTGAAGAACTTCCTTGCACTTAGTATGTTCAGAAAGGGAAGATCTGAATGGACAGGGAAAAAAAGAGCCTAAGATAAACATCCATAACTCTAACTAAAAATGGTTCTGAGGTTGGAACTAATGGATGTAGATTAACACCTATTGTAGGGATGTATAGATGTAATACTAATTGGCCTGCCTCTCACCCGACTTACCCCACTACAGTCCATAATGAACTCTGCTGCAAGACTAATCTACCTCACTCATCGCTTCTCTAACACCACACCCCTCTGTCAGTCCCTACACTGGCTCCCATTAGCATACAGAGTAAAATTCAAAACTCTGGTGCTAACTTATAGAGCCCTCACTAACACTGCACCCCCCTATATTTCATCTCTCATTTCCAAATATACTCCCGCCCGCCATCTTCGCTCTGCACATGACCTTCTGCTCTCCACAGCTCTTATCACATCCTCCCACTCCCGCCTACAGGACTTCTCCCGTGCTGCACCTGAGCTGTGGAATTCCCTCCCCCGCCCCATCAGACTCTCCCCCAGCCTTCAAATCTTCAGACGCTCCCTGAAGACTCACCTCTTCAGGGAGGCCTATCAACTTCCTCCATAAACATCATCACCAAGATTCACCCCTTGCACGGACTACTGCACTCAACGGCACTTCTCACTCCCACCCACTGACTGGCAGTTCATGTGGCAGGAGGCACTTAAACACAATAGCACTTACTCCTTCTGTATCAAACCTACCTTCCTCTAGACTGTAAGCTCTCACGAGCAGGGCCCTCTGATCCTCCTGTTCTACACATCTGATTGTACTATTTAATACCTCTGTATGTCTATTCCCCAATTGTACAGCGCTGCGGAATTAGTTGGCGCTATATAAATAAAGAATAATAATAATAATAATAATAACAGATGTCTAGCATGCCCATTTGTCCAGAATAGATGGCTGTGCTCTGTTGTGGGATGAGTGACAGGTGTAAGACACAGAGGCAGAGGTATTAGGGATCTTAAAAGAGACCACATACTGTGTATTGATATCTTATATGATATATTCTTAACATAGATTTGAGTTAGAATGCAGATTAAGGTATTGTCATTTCTATTTTAGGTTTTTATGTCACAATAAGGATGCTGAAGAAAGTTGATTATACATATTCTCTTTTTAAATATGCTTTTTGTTAGTACTTATTTTGTTATTCATTTACAATGGGTTGGTAAGCTATGTGGATTGGTTAGTTGCGTGTAACGAACTGCTGGTGATATGAACCTATGGTATTTGCTGTGTGCCGTCTGTCGGCCCGCGACTGACCAATTAGGTCTGATAACATTATTCAAATATGGTGATTGTTATTTCTCGGATTGTTTTTGTGGCTAAATTATGTTTGATAAAGCAGAAATTATGCTGCAAAACATGTAAGGGTATTTTTTAAACACAATCTATTGATGTGAAATTTGTTTTTATTGACAATAAATTTTATTTGATGAGAGAATACGCTACCACAAGATCATAATTTCTTCACCCATTTGTTCCTGTGGATATGTTGGATCGGATGCTGAAAAGGACAGAATACTGAGGATCTGTGCACCTGAGTGGAGACAGGTTTGATTTTCTCCGAATGCTCTTTGAGTCAGTCTTGGTGATAACATCTGACTGACAACATCAACCTGTGACTAGATAAGCTATTTTTTATTCTCATATATTTTAAAAATTGTAATAGAGTTGCACTATTGGGGTTCCTCCTCTATCTTTTCTTTTTGCATATTATACTATTTCTGTTTGGGAGAGCATGAGGAGAGGACGGCAGCCAAGAATATACTTGAAGATAAAACTGTGACTGGGTGCAGTTATTTATCCCAGAAAGCTAAATCAGCTGTGTCTTTGGTATATGCCGAGATTCAGCAATTCTACTTGTGAGTAGGCACTTTTTGGCTGCCGGTGGAGGTATCATCTGATATCCTGTTGATCTGCACAGGGGCGCTCCCTGCTTTTGTCTCCTTTTTTTCCCCCAGATTTATTTTGGGACATTATATACCACTATTACTTTGACTAACAGCAAAGTGGTCACATCTATAGCATTTAAGAACATTTCTTCAAAAGACCAGCACCATTTACCACAGAAGTGGCTACCTGAGTAGAAGGAGGACTGGAGGACACAGCACGATTGGCTAAGAGGGACAGGGACCCGACTGCTTAAAATATAAAAAGGTATATATTGTAAAATGCATAATACAATAAAAAATATATTGTAAAAATATATATGTGGTACTCCCTATGCGTTTCTTGATTCAATCACTTCGTGAGAGAATCAATCACTTTTAGGGTTTACTCACATGCTCAGAATCAGTGCTTCGCAAAATCAAACGTGCAGTGAACAACCAACCCCATAGACCATTTGTTTATGTTGCATGTTACATTAGTGCATTTAGTCATACTTCAGCTGGCTCAAATAGTCACAAATAATGCATACGAATGCAGATCATGCAATTTGGCTTCACTTGCTCTTATGTTCCTGATTCTGCTCTCCTCCTCACCTCAGCTACAGATATTGGGTTTTACTGTCTGATGCTTAGACCATGACTATTGCCTTCATCATGTACAATTGCTGCCTGCCTCTTTCCCAGACCTGTACCCTGACCATGCATCTTTGCTGCTCTCCTATGACCTTGACTTCTACGTGTACCTTGCAGATGCTCTTCTCGGTGTACTATATTCTACTCCTGGATGACAGAAAATCTATTGTTACTGAGAAACAGACATTTATATAATGCTATAACCATTTATCTAGCAATATAAAAAGTATTAAAACAATTATGTAAATGAATATTCACTAAAGTGAAAAGACAATTATAAGGTCATAATAACTAGTTATTTATTGAAAAAGTACTGTTATGGCAGCTTCCAAATGAACTTTCAATGGAGTTTTCAATGATATTAGCTCATTAAATAACAATATCTGGAATCAATAATGCCTGTAACAAAACGAAACCATAAAAAAGTAATTTCACTGCTTGTCATTCTGATTTGAATTATTCAAAAGAAACAGTAGCTAGGATGAAATAAGATAAGAAAATATTTACCTGTCTGACCTTGGATTATAATGTACTGTACTAAATGCAGTGACATGTTTGAAAGGCTGATTTATCCTAGTATCACATTATATTTATATAACACCAATATATTCTGGGACAGGGGGTCCTCTGCTCATTGGAGACTACAAATCCTATCTTCCCTAATGTAATGATCTAACCAGAGTGCCCATTGTAAGCTGCCAGAGAACACCTTGTGGAGGAGAATACTCACAAGAAGTAGAAGACTGCTGATTTGATATGGATATGATATACAACAGAAGACAATATAGGATACTTACTAGGTAGGCCCCAGTGAGCCAGAAACTAGAGTTCGCAGGTTTGAGACATGTGCTAGCAGTAAGAGGCTGCTCCCAGGAGGGCTTGCTGCGGAAGAAGCAGGGTAGAGGTGCAGGCCACGAAGCCTGATAGCAGAATAACCACGTAGGACACAGACAACTACTCACCAGGTCTGGAATCAACATTTTAAATCTACCAGTAGTATAGCTGCCTCTGTTGAACACTGGATCAGTGGCACCAGGGGTCGCATGGATAAGATGCGATGGGAGGTCGAACCGAGGATGGTCAAAAGCGTCAAACTTGACTGGATAGTCAACAACTTTGAATGAGAAACACTGGGCACCGAGGACCTTTTGAGGTCTAAAGGAGGATGGCCGACAATCCGGGTAAGCAACAGGTGGGCAGAGATGGTACCTAGGATTACACAGAAGGATAGTCGAATAAGCCAGGGTAAAAACCAGTCGAGCAGCACGGTACAAAATCAGCAGGCAGAAGAATAGTCAAATAACAGGCCAAGGTCAAAACCAACACAGGAGCCTTAGCAGAATCAGGAGACAAGAGAAGTAGTCGAGGAAAGCCGGATCAAACATTGGAAACACTAGGAACAATAACTTCAGAACTTGATATACAGAACGCTTTGATCGCGCACTGACACAAGGGTGTCAGTGCTTGATACAAGGCTGGTGTAAGAATTTTTGCCACCCAAGGCAAAACCTAATTTTGCCGCTTCCTTAACTCCACCCCTTGTGTCCTGCCCCTTTATGCCATAGTGTGTGCGGCTCTTAGGGTGACCACATTTCCTGTCTGCCATTCAGGGACACTGCAAAGGCAAGAGAGGCAGAGCACTTTTCATTGGCACCTGGGCAGCAGTGAGGCCACGGTCATATGACATTATGTGAACCTGCTCTGTTATCCATGTAAGTCAGTGTGCAAAATACGCTATCACCGGCGCATGGCGGAGTGGTTCATACACACACACACACACACACACACACACACACACACACACGTATTGTTTTTCTAGAGATGGGCAGTCACATTGTGATGACAGTGACTTCTTAGTTGTACGTTTAAAGTTGGCCAGGAATGGGCAATCTTAATATGATTGGTCTTCCCTGGCCAGCTTTAAATATTAACCAAGTAGTCAATATCATCTTTTGTCACACATTAACCTCCTTGAAGACCAAATGGGTGTACAGTATGCATTGCTTTGCAAGGTATTGTGCACCCCTATGATCCTCAAGAAGTTAATCAAGAAATATATCACAGATCTTACAACTGAAATGGTGCACCACTAGTGATATCACAGAGTTTACAACAGAAATGGTGCCACACTAATGATACCACAAAGCTTACAATTGAAATAGTGCTCCACTAGTGATACCACAGAGGTTACAATTGAAATGGGACTACATTATTAATAGTTACATAGGTAGGGGTCCATCATACAGCAATCAAGTATGTAAATATAATTACTGTGTGTAACAGCAGGACTTGCCTTGGTAGGTGCCCTTTATACATCAGTCAAGTGTATCTATATAAGTCATACCTAGGCATGTCCTTCTGTTATACACAGTAATTATATAAATATACTTCATTGCTGTATGATGGAGTCCTACCTAGGCAAGTCCTTCTGTTATACACAGTAATTATATAAATATACTTCATTGCTGTATGATGGACTCCTGCCTAGGTAAGTGCTTCTGTTACACACACTAATTGTATGATTGACTCCTACCGAGATAAGTTATTCTGTTACACATAGGTATATCTATATAATTACTGTTTATCATATTTGTCCTCTTATTCCAAGTTAGCAAATGCTCCTAGAATTGCTCAAAATACTTGCTAGGCAATTGGAGATTACTTAAAGTGACAGTATTTCATGGGTGAAAGAAGAAAGAAAATATCACTTTTCTTAATAACACAACTGGAAATGTTATCCCTGACACACAAAGGTGATTCCATTAGCTTACCCTTTTAAGTGCCAGAAGAGTGAACAAAGCATATAATTCCACAGCAACTCAAACATACTCCTAGAACAAGAAATGATGCTATAGCAACACACAGACTCCTGGTAAGATATAGGGGTGGAGGTGCATGGATCAGACACTAGAGGAGGTCAAACACAGATCAAATACATAATTGGGGGAAAAGGTCAGAAATTGGGGGGGTGAGAGCAAAAGTATGGGGGAGCCTCGGAGCACAGCAGAGTTCTATAGATTAAAAGGAGAATTGTTTATTGAACGATGTAACAAAAATTGATGCCCAGTTCTGACTATGAAAATAATTACCAAGCCCCAATAAATCATGTCCATTTTATGTCTAGATATAGATATACAGTCCCCTAGATGTCCCACATGCATAATGGTTTATATACATTTACCACAGGCTGTCTGACATACACAGAGTAGTGCAGGCAGCTTTATCAGCTATATCATAGAGAGTTAAATGTCTAAATGAATATATTGGTAAATAGGGACGTAGATGAAGAGTAGCCTGATGTGGATACACAGTCTTTACATATCAATATTAGTTCAAGTAACAAGGTATCCAAGTCTTAGTCTCAATGGTCTGGATGCGCCTTCTCTCTTGAGGGCGTTTGACCCACTGGTATTAGGAAGAACGCACCTCAGGCACAGCTAGAGACTGGATCAGAGTCTAGACAGCTGGGAATATGAACAGATATAAGATGAAGCACCCGATAGAGCTAAACTGCTTACAGGAAATCTTCTTTGGTCAATACCCATCAGGTGGTCTTTTCTAAGGATCCCTTATTTGGTCTCGTTTGCCTCTGTTCTCTTTCTCTCAGTGTATTGTCCGATCCGGTGTGCTGTGCGATGTTCAGGAGATGCGCTTGGGAGCTGCAAACAGTGGATGATGGATTCTTTGTTATCCAAGATTGTAGAGTTCTATAGTGTCTTTAAACGAGTTGTTTGCTTAGCAATAGTTTGACACGTTTTGGGGCGACTATACCCCTTGCTCAGGAATTCCAAGGCATTTGTATGTCAAAGAAGCTCTCCTACCTTGTTCAGATGTGTGATGTAGACATGAACCTGACTGACTGACGTCTGAAGGTAGGAAAAAAATTTTGCCACCAAATATCTTGTAATCACTTTAACCTGATTGGTTAAAATGGCAAATGAAACAGGAAACAAGACACTGTTCATAAGATGTATTTTGTGTTGTGAAATTCTATATTTCATGTGAATTCTAAACTTAAATAAGTTCTCTCATTCCTTAGTGGCACAAGGGGGAAGCAAGACAAGAGAAGAGCAGAGCAAGGAGAAAGTAGAAGAAGGGATGCTTGGAACAAGAGAAGAAGAGAAACAGACAGAGAAACAGAGAGGGACAGAGAGACTTCTGGGAAAAATAACTTCTAAGTCATAATAACCAGCTCAAACAGTTCTCTTTTTCTTTGGAAACCACTAGTGACTTAGGCAGGAACCTGTTTTGATTGATATTTAGAGTGTGATAACTTGCATCACGTGGATGCATTTTAAACATTCTGATCAGTTCAAACATCAAACAAACTGCAAAAACTAAATACCTGGTTTTTCCAGTTGTTCTTTAGGTCTTGAGAATCAGACCGTTTTGTATGAATACCAAGCTTACAGAATCTGTTTGTTCAGCCCCACTCTTGACTTATTATTGTCTTACCTATAACTACTTGCTCTAAGCAAGGGCAAACCCAGAATTTAAAGAGAGGTGTTTCCAAAAAAAAAAAAAATAATAAATAGTATTGTAGAAATAACAATATTTAGAATTTGTGATCCTTTGGATTTGTGATTCTCTATCAAGAAGCCATTTCTGATATTTGAGTATAGACAATTAGCATGCTGTCTGTGCCCTCCTCCAGCTGTTGTTGGGTTTGAATTCCCATCATTCTCATCCATCCATTCGCTGGCAGAATATGATGGGAATTTTGGTTCAGAAACATCTGGAGAGCTGCACATTACCTTCTACAGACATCAGCAACTAAACAATTACAGCTGTAGAGATGGCTTAGTTGGTTAATTCATCATCTGTAGAATCTGTTCAAAATCTCAAGGTTGTAGGTTCCAGGATCAGCTTAGCATTTTCCTAGTTAGATAAAATGAGTACTAGTGATGAGCGAGCACCCCAATGCTCGGGTGTTCGGGTGCTCTGACCGAGCACCCCCTGAGGCTCGAGTGCTCGGCCGAGCACCCGAACCCCATTGAAGTCAATGGGAGGACTCGAGCATTACACCAGGCACCCCCTGCTCTGATGAGGGGAGGGTGCCTGGTCCATAGGAAAAGGGCAGAAAAGGATGGAAACACCACAGAAATGGTTCAGGGACAGCATAGGGAGGATGTCTGGATGCATCTTGGACTCCAACATCGCTGCTGGGAACGATCTTTCGCCCGTAGTACGCCATTTTTACAGACTGACCATAAAACACACAAAAAGGAAAATAAAAACGACTTTAGGCGAAAAATTGTTACCAAACAATATTTGCTGTATATTTACTTGTATATCATCTGCAAATTCTCCCAAAAATTTCCTTGATTTTTCTGAACTGAGGCCATGATTAAGAGGGAAACGTGAGCAGAGGCAAATTCTCCCAAAAATTTCCTTGATTTTTCTGAACTGAGGCCATGATTAAGAGGGAAACGTGCGCAGAGGCAAATTCTCCCAAAAATTTCCTTGATTTTATTGAACTGAGGCCATGATTAAGAGGGAAACGTGCGCTGAGCTGACCATCTAAAACATTATGGGTAAGGGTCTGCTGCAGAGCTGACCATCCTAAACATTATATGCGAAGGCCCGCTAGTGAGCTGACGCTATAAAACATTATATGAGAGGGCCCGCTAGAGAGCTGACCCAATAAAACATTATATGAGAAGGCCCGCTGGTGAGCTGACCTATATAAAAATTGTCAAACAGGGCCCGCTGGTGAGCTGGCCCTATATAAAAATTATATCACAGGGCCCGCTGGTGAGCTGGCCCTATATAAAAATTATAGCACAGGGCCCGCTGGTGAGCTGGCCCTATATAAAAATTATATCCCAGGGCATATGGAAGAGGAGGAGGAGGATGAGAAGATTAAGAGTCAACCATATACCCGTTTTTTGGGTGGAAGGGGTGAATGGGAATACAGAGTATTCACATCATTGTAAATAACATATATAAAGTGAGTTTATGTTCCCCCGGGGCTTTCCTCCAGTGGAGTGGAGAAGTCAGGGGAAATCCAGGCCTTGTTCATTTTTATAAGTGTCAACCTATCAGCATTGTCGGTGGAAAGGCGGATACGCTTATCTGTTATGATGCCACCAGCAGCACTAAATACCCGCTCAGACAGAACGCTGGCGGCAGGGCAGGCCAGCACCTCCAAGGCGTAGAGTGCCAGTTCATACCACGTGTCCAGCTTGGACACCCAGTAGTTGTAAGGCACAGAGGGATCATTGAGGACGCTGACACGGTCTGCTACGTACTCCTTCACCATCTTCCAAAACTTTTCCCTCCTTGTGACACTAGGCTGCGCATCAGGGTGAGGGTGCTGGCGGGGTGTCATGAAGGTGTCCCACGCCTTGGAGAGTGTTGCCCTGCCTTTCTCGGAACTGCTGTGTCCTCCCCTTTTCTCCCCTTCTCTGTTGGCCAAGGTAGCACGTACTCTGCCGCCAGCGTTGTCAGATGGAAAATTTTGGAGCAATTTTTCAACAAGAACCTTCTGGTATTGCACCATTTTGCTTGTCCTCTCCACCGGAGGAATGAGAGATGAGAAATTCTCTTTGTAGCGGGGGTCCAGAAGGGTGAACACCCAGTAATCCGTGTTGTTTAAAATGCGTATAACGCGTGGGTCACGGGAAAGGCAGCCTAACAGTCAAGATTTCGCTGTCCTCACCAGGAGGATGACTCTCAATCTCCTCATCCTCTTCCTCCTCTTCTGCCCACCCACGCTGAAGAGATGGAACTAAAGTTCCATGGCTACCCTCTGTAGCGGAGGCAACCGTGTCTTCCTCCTCCTCCTCCTCCTCCTCCTCCTCCGCCTCCTCCAATTGTCGCTGAGAAGACGAAGTGAGGGTGCTCTGGCTATCACCTTGTGTAAGCTCTTCCTCCCCCATTTCCACCTCTTCCACATGCAAAGCGTCGGTTTTAATTGTGAGCAGCGAGCGTTTCAGTAGACACAGAAGTGGGATGGTTACACTGATAATAGCGTTATCGCCGCTCACCATCTGTGTCGATTCCTCAAAATTGCGTAAAACCTCGCAGAGGTCTGACATCCATTCCCACTCCTCACTTCTGATTACAGGAAGTTGAACGGAGAGGCGACGGCCGTGTAACAGCTGGTACTCCACTACTGCCCTCTGCTGCTCACAAAGCCGGGCCAACATGTGGAAGGTGGAGTTCCAGCGCGTGCTCACGTCACACAGCAGCCGGTGAGCTGGCAATTGTAAGCGCTGCTGCAGCTTCAACAGGCCGGCCGAAGCTGTAGATGACTTACGGAAATGTTCACACACGCGGCGCACCTTGGTCAAGAGATCATGCACATTGGGGTAGGTTTTTAGAAATCGCTGAACCACTAAATTAAATACATGCGCTAGGCACGGTACGTGTGTGAGCTTGCCGAGCTCCAAAGCCGCCACCAAGTTACGCCCATTATCACACACAACCATGCCTGGTTGCAGGTTGAGTGGCGAGAGCCACTGCTCGGTCTGGTGAATAATCCCCTGCAACAGCTCTGAGGCCGTGTGCTGTTTGTCCCCAAGGCAGATCAGCTTCAGCACGGCCTGTTGACGCTTCCCCACTGCAGTGCTACAGTGCTTCCAGCTACTGGCTGATGGGGGAGTGGCGCTGCGTGTAGAGAATTCGGAGGTGGAAACGGAGGAGGAGGAGCCAATAACGTAGGTGCTGGCGGAAACCCTGATGGAGGTAGGGCCCGCAATCCTCGGCGTAGGTAGCACCCGTGCCATCCCAGGGTCCGAGTCGCTCCCAGCCTCCACGACATTCACCCAGTGTGCCGTCAGGGAAATGTAGCGTCCCTGGCCACAAGCACTTGTCCATGTGTCAGTCGTTAAGTGGACCTTCCCAGTAACTGCGTTGGTCAGGGCACGGGTGATGTTACGGGACACATGGTGGTGTAATGCGGGGATGGCACACCGGGAAAAGTAGTGGCGGCTGGGGACCGCGTACCGAGGGACAGCTGCTGCCATCAGGCTGCGGAAGGACTCAGTGTCCACAAGCCTAAATGGCAGCATCTCGATGGCCAGTAATTTTGAAAGGTGTGAGGTTAGTGCTTTGGCCTGTGGGTGGGTGGCTGGGTACTTTCTCTTGCGCTCAAATGCCTGGGGTAACGACATTTGGACGCTGTGCTGGGACAGGGAAGTGGATGTGGTCGCTGATGGTGCTTCAGATGGTACAGGTGCAGGGCGGGAGGTATGCGGGCCTGCGCCTTCGACAGGCGATTGGCCGGCACCGAAAACAGGGGAAGAGGAGGCAGTGGTGTGGCCTGCAGACACAGATGGGCGATCCAGGCATTCCTCCCACTTACTACGGTGCTTGGATGCCATGTGTCGGATCATGCTGGTGGTGGTGAGGTTTCTAGTGTTCATGCCTCGGCTCATTCTGGTGTGGCACAGGTTGCAAACTACAATTCTTTTGTCGTCCGCACTTTCCTTAAAAAAACGCCATACCGCGGAACACCTACCCTTTGGCAAGGTAGATTTACGCAAGGGGGTGCTCCGTGGAACATTTGCGGGCCGGTTTGGTGCGGTCCGCCTTCTTTCTGTAGCCACACCACTGCCTCTTCCAGCCTGTTGCGGTGCTGCAGATGGCTCACCCTCAGGACTGCTGTCATCGCTCGGCTCTACACCTTCCCAGGTGGGGTCAGTCACCTCATCGTCCACCAAGTCCTCCTCCACTTCCTCACTCTGATCATCCTCCTCAAGTCTTGATCCCACCACATACTCAGTCATTGACAACTGTATAACATTCTCCTCAACAAGGTCTTGAGACGGAAATAGTGGTTGATTTAATGGCAACTGTGTCTCATCATCATCATCATCATCCACTACTTCCTTTGACCTTAAATGCCGTTCACATCTGTCATCTTCTTGTGATTGGGTAGCCTCTAGAGGTTGTGAATCAGGGCACAAGATGTCATGTTCCTCTGCAAGCGTGCTTGGAGAGAGGGTCAAATGAAGGATTGGTGATGAGACGAGCTCCTCACTATATCCCAGTGTGGGATCACTTCTTTGACCAGACCGTGTATGGTGGGAGGAAGGATGATCAGAGTGAGGATTATGTTGACCAGACTCTTGGCTACTGAGAGTGGACTTGGTGGAAGACAGGGTGGTGCTTAACCGACTGGAAGCAGTATCAGCTGTCATCCAACCGACCACCTGTTCGCAGTGGTCGGACCTCGAGAGTGATGTCCTGCGACGCCCTGTAAAATTACACATGAAGCTAGGTATGGTGGATGTCTTTCTTTCTTGTGCTCTGGCACCAGGCACAGTTTCTCCGCGTCCTGACCCGCGCCCTGAACTATCAGGATCACGTCCACTTCCCCGTCCCTTTTTACCCGCCTTCTTCATCTTACACGGAATATGTGACTTTAATATTTGAGTTTGAAAACTTAACAGTATTTCTTCCTATTCTGCAACTGTGCAGAGTACACAGAATAGGCTGCTAAACGGCGGTGACACACACTGAATGGAAAATGTGACTTTAATATTTGAGTTTGAAAACTTAACAGTGTTTCTTACTATTCTGCAACTGTGCAGAGTACACAGAATAGGCTGCTAAACGGCGGTGACACACACTGAATGGAAAATGTGACTTTAATATTTGAGTTTGAAAACTTAACAGTATTTCTTACTATTCTGCAACGGTGCAGAGTACACAGAATAGGCTGCTAAACGGCGGTGACACACACTGAATGGAAAATGTGACTTTAATATTTGAGTTTGAAAACTTAACAGTGTTTCTTACTATTCTGCAACTGTGCAGAGTACACAGAATAGGCTGCTAAACTGCGGTGACACACACTGAATGGAAAATGTGACTTTAATATTTGAGTTTGAAAACTTAACAGTATTTCTTACTATTCTGCAACTGTGCAGAGTACACAGAATAGGCTGCTAAACTGCGGTGACACACACTGAATGGAAAATGTGACTTTAATATTTTAGTTTGAAGACTTAACAGTATTTCTTCCTATTCTGCAACTCTGCACAGTACACAGAATGTGCTGCTACACTGCGGCCAAGCACACTGAATGGAATATGTGACTTTGATATTTTAGTTTGAAGACTTAACAGTATTTCTTCCTATTCTGCAACTCTGCACAGTACACAGAATGTGCTGCTACACTGCGGCGAAGCACACTGAATGGAATATGTGACTTTGATATTTTAGTTTGAAGACTTAACAGTATTTCTTCCTATTCTGCAACTCTGCACAGTACACAGAATGTGCTGCTACACTGCAGCGAAGCACACTGAATGGAATATGTCACTTTGATATTTTAGTTTGAAGACTTAACAGTATTTCTTCCTATTCTGCAACTCTGCACAGTACACAGAATGTGCTGCTACACTGCGGCGAAGCTCACTGAATGGAATATGTGACTTTGATATTTTAGTTTGAAGACTTAACAGTATTTCTTCCTATTCTGCAACTCTGCACAGTACACAGAATGTGCTGCTAAACTGCGGCAAAGCACACTGAATGGAATATGTGACTTTGATATTTTAGTTTGAAGACTTAACAGTATTTCTTCCTATTCTGCAACTCTGCACAGTACACAGAATGTGCTGCTAAACTGCGGCGACGCACACTGAATGGAATATGTGACTTTGATATTTTAGTTTGAAGACTTAACAGAATGTGCTCTAATCTGCAACTTTGCACACTAAACAGAATGTGCTCTAATCTGCAACTTTGCCCACTAAACAGAATGTGCTCTAATCTGCAACTTTGCACACTAAACAGAATGTGCTCTAATCTGCAACTGTGCACACTAAACAGAATGTGCTCTAATCTGCAACTTTTGCACACTAAACAGAATATTTTTTTTTTTTTTTTTTTTGTTTTTTTCCCCCCACACAAAATAACCTGCTGCCCCCACACACAGTAGTCCTAAAAAGGACTTTTGGTTCTTTTTTTTCACAATTTTGGTTTTTTTCCTCCCTACACTGCCTTTCCCTTCCTATCCTCAGCTCTCCCTGGCTAAGACTGAGCCGAACTCGCTGGTCAGGTGCTATACAGCACCCGACCACGGGTTCTGGCCAGCCAATCAGTGTAATGCCAGCAGCCAACATGGCTGCTGGCATTACACCGATGTCAGAGCCTCCCTGCACGTTTATTGGCTGCGCAGCAGCCGCAAAACGTGCGGGGAGGAGACCCGAACATGGCGGGCGAGCACATGCGGTACTCGTACGAGTACCGCCATGTGCCGAGCAGAGCGATGCTCGAGCCGATCCGAGCATCGGCCGAGCATGCTCGCTCAACACTAATGAGTACCATTCAGCTGGGTAATAATATTTATATCCCCAGGACATACTTGAAAACGCTTGACAATCTCAATGTATCCTTCCTGGTAAAATACTTTGATATTATTGATAATTGTCTTATTACTGTAGTGCCAAATCTTTGACTTTCTCTTGGATGTGATAGGGTAGTAATATTTGGCTTGGGGAAATTAACTTAGCATAAAAATACCAGAACATTATAAGAATTTTCCATGGTGGTCGTAACCACTTAATTCATTTTTAAACATGTTCTTTTTAGACCAATGTTTCTCAACTCCTGCCCTCAGGACCCACTAACAGACCAGGTGTGGTGATCAGAGGCTCATTCACTTGATTAACTCACCTGTGCTCTAACAAGGAAATCATGTGATCAGAGGCTCATTCACACTGATTAACTCACCTGTGCTCTAACAAGGAAATCATGTGATCAGAGGCTCATTCACACTGATTAACTCACCTGTGCTCTAACAAGGAAATCATGTGATCAGAGGCTCATTCACATTGATTAACTCACCTGTGCTCTAACAAGGAAATCATGTGATCAGAGGCTCATTTACTTGATTAACTCACCTGTGCTCTAACAAGGAAATCATGTGATCAGAGGCTCATTCACATTGATTAACTCACCTGTCCTCTAACAAGGAAATCAACAAATCCTGGCCTGTTAGTGGGTCCTGAGGACAGGAGTTGAGAAACACTGTTTTAGACTATTAAACATGCAGTATATAAAATCATGTCTGATTAATCATTACACTTTTCATAATGTTCTGTACCTCTTTAAAGGGATAGCAATGGTTACTTTTTACAAAGCTTAATAGTGTACATATTAAAAATATAAATGTAATTACCTACCTCCCATCTCTCATGCATGTATAGTTTGAGAGATATAAGCAGCTAAAGTCCCCCCCTCCTGTCCCTTTCACAGATTCAGTGCTCTAGCTGACAGAAGGACGTCCTGTTCCCGGGACCAGATGAAGGCTCTTCAGCAGAGCCGAAATAGTGTTGTCTAGAAAGAAATACTTAATTGGAATGGTCTACAAAGTGTGCCCGGTTTGCAGTCACACCTTGTAGATTGTTCCTATGAAGGATATCCCTATTTCAGCTCTGCTGAAGATCCGCCGGCCGGTCAAATGACCAGGATCTCATTCTGTCAGTTAGAGAGCTGATGTCTGTGAAAGGGGCGGGAGGGGGGAACTTTAGCTGCTTGAATCTCTCAAACTATACATGTTTGAGAGATGGAGGTAGGTCATTGCATTTATATTTTTAATATCTACACTAATAAGCTTTGTTAAAAGTAACCATTACTATCCCTTTAAATTACCATATCACTGTAATCATCTTCTAATTTTATTTTAAAATTTCCCCCTCCTAACCCTCTTCCCTCAGATCTGAAAGCTGGTCCAGATGTATAGCAACAAGGGACAATATGTTGTCAGAATAAGGAAAACCCTGCTCCGATTTGTCAAGGGGAGCAGGGTTTTCCTTATACAATATTGTCCTTTATTGTGATCTGTCTGGAGCAGATTTTAGATCTGAGGGAAGAAGAGTGATGTAGGGAAAAGGGGCAGGAGGGGAAACTTTAAAATAAAATAATAATAAGACTACACCGTTATGGCCATTGATAAAGGTACAGAGCATTATTTAAAAAGTGCAATGATTAATCAGACGTGACTTTATATTGTGCCATTACTATCTCTTTAACATATCTGTTGCAAGTGATGGAAATGTTTAAAGCGTTAGTAATGTCTATTTAAATGTCGTTCACCAAGTCTGCTTTATAATAAAAAGTAACAGATTGCGCTATGTGTAAGATCTTGCTTTTGTGCAGTTCAAAAGTTATTAAGAGATGAAGATCCCCCGCCCGCCCCTTCCGGCCACCTCCCACTGAATCCCTAATCGGGTTGTGTGACTCAACGGCTGCAGTGAGGGACACACTTCACTTAGTAAGTATAAGGAAAATCATGTCCCCTTGAGAAAGTAGGGCAGGATTTCCCTTTGCTTACTGAAGTTTGTCCTTCACTGCAGCCGTCCTGACCAGACTGCAAATTCAGAATGACCTGGCTAGAAGGGGCAGGTGGGGGATATTTATCTCTTAATAACTTCTGAACTACACAAACATAAAGTCTTACACATAGTGCAATCTGTTAATTTTAATATAAAGAAGTCTCAGCAAATCACGTTTAAATAGACATTACTAACCCTTTAAAGGGCAGTTTTCACATGCTTCTTTGTGAAGCCACAAAGTGGATTCTATCAGCCAATTGGGGGGGGGGTGATTGCAATAAATTGAACCCTTGGCTGGAACTAAAATTGGAAGTATGTGGCTCACTGCCCCCCAAACTTTGTTGGTTTAGTGCAGCCTCTGTGCACCATCTGTGTCAGGCTTTCAAGCCCAATATGGAGAGTCTATGAAGAATGCATTTTGTAGAACAAGAGAATGAACTGTGAGACTTCACACTCTCAGATCAGTCTCTGTTGGCTGGACCAACAAGGAAGTTGAAGTGGTCTCCATTCAGTTCCCTGTTCTACTTCATTATAATTATCAGTGGCTCAAAACTGATCCTTGGTTTCACTGATTGGCCTGCTCCCAGGAAATCAGAGCTACTGATAGGGCACTGCCCTGGCGATAGTTGCCCTTTATTTGTATGTACAAAACATTGGGCAATATGCACAAAAAAGGGAGGAGCAATTCTTGATTTAAGTTATTACACCCTTACCTGGGAACTTTGTCTACTGGAGTCCCCAGAGAGAACTCCTGTGGTGCCGCTGGGGGATATAAATGATGCAATTCGTGTGAAAAAGGGACCGGGGCTTACACGAGAGTAGGGGAGGGGCTTGACCACATGTCACAAAAGTGGGTGGGAAGTGGGAGGAACAGTGTGGGAAGGAGCAGAAATGGGCAGAGTTTCATGAGAATCCGTGTCTGTCCCCGGAGGCCTGGTAATGCACAGTAAAAAAAGGATTCTCCAGGGGAAGGTCCGGAAAGTTCCCAGGTATGACTACCCTGTAAGGGAGAGATACAAATTCTCATTGATTTAAAAGGCATTTTAAACAACTTGCATGCTAGTGAGGTCTTCCATACATCGATTCAGAAAGCAATAGAGACTTCTTTAGTATGTAAGGGGTTAAAATCTGAAGGAATCTTTATTTGATAGAGCAACTGAGTTGCTCCCGAATTGCCCATATTTTATTTAAACTTGGATTATGTTTTTTGCTTCTCACATTTCAACCATACACATTCTTGTTTCAGTAGGAACACTTTTTTATTACAGTTATTTTATTTTTCTCTAATGTCTGTATTAGTAGACAGAGTCAATAATATAAAGTAATTGGACATTGTATCAGTTTTCTTCCACTGTGTTAGGAACTTGCCGGCACGTAATCACAGAATATGCAGGAAATTCTCTACTGTGTTACATGCCTGGAAGCAGTCAGCATTGACTCCTGGGTTGAACGAACAGTACATAGTACTGCTGGGAAATGACAGGTAGTGTGGAGAATTTTGATTGGCTACTCAGCAGTAGCATTTTTAGTCACATTCATAATGTATGAGACCAGTCATTATCAGTTTGGATCTTTCCAACAATGAGTTCTATCTTCACTATTTTTGTCTTTGTTGCTTCCAAGTTAAATGGGAACTATCACCCCAAATAAAGCCCCCCGATTATTAGCCATATAGCGATAAACTTACCAATAGCCATATTATCCTGCATAATTACCGTGTTAGTCAGAAATCCTACTTCTGCCGAGACTGACGGCCAGGCAACAGAGCAGACATCTTAGCTTACAGACATCTAAATGCGTGTGCCATCTAAAGGAAGAAGCCTGTCCATCAGTCTCGGCAGAAGCAGGATTTCTGACTAATGAGGTAATTATGCTGGATTATATGATTATTAGTAAGTAGTGATGAGCGAGCACCCCAATGCTCGGGTGTTCGGGTGCTCTGACCGAGCACCCCCTGAGGCTCGAGTGCTCGGCCGAACACCCGAGCCCCATTGAAGTCAATGGGAGGACTCGAGCATTACACCAGGCACCCCCTGCTCTGATGAGGGGAGGGTGCCTGGTCCATAGGAAAAGGGCAGAAAATGATGGAAACACCACAGAAATGGTTCAGGGACAGCATAGGGAGGATGTCTGGATGCATCTTGGACTCCAACATCGCTGCTGGGAACGATCTTTCGCCCGTAGTACGCCATTTTTACAGACTGACCATAAAACACACAAAAAGGAAAATAAAAACGACTTTAGGCGAAAAATTGTTACCAAACAATATTTGCTGTATATTTACTTGTATATCATCTGCAAATTATCCCAAAAATTTCCTTGATTTTCGGAAGTGAGGCCATGATTAAGAGGGAAACGTGCGCAGAGGCAAATTCTCCCAAAAATTTCCTTGATTTTCAGAACTGAGGCCATGATTAAGAGGGAAACGTGCACAGAGGCAAATTCTCCCAAAAATTTCCTTGATTTTCAGAACTGAGGCCATGATTAAGAGGGAAACGTGCACAGAGGCAAATTCTCCCAAAAATTTCCTTGATTTTATTGAACTGAGGCCATGATTAAGAGGGAAACGTGCGCTGAGCCGACCATCTAAAACATTATGGGTGAGGGTCTGCTGCAGAGCTGACCATCCTAAACATTATATGCGAAGGCCCGCTAGTGAGCTGACGCTATAAAACATTATATGAGAGGGCCCGCTAGAGAGCTGACCCAATAAAACATTATATGAGAAGGCCCGCTGGTGAGCTGACCTATATAAAAATTGGCAAACAGGGCCCGCTAGTGAGCTGGCCCTATATAAAAATTATATCACAGGGCCCGCTGGTGAGCTGGCCCTATATAAAAATTATATCACAGGGCATATGGAAGAGGAGGAGGAGGATGAGAAGATTAAGAGTCAACCATATACCCATTTTTTGGGTGGAAGGGGTGAATGGGAATACAGAGTATTCCCATCATTGTAAATAACATATCTAAAGTGACTTTATGTTCACCCGGGGCTTTCCTCCAGTGGAGTGGAGAAGTCAGGGGAAATCCAGGCCTTGTTCATTTTTATAAGTGTCAACCTATCAGCATTTTCGGTGGAAAGGCGGATACGCTTATCTGTTATGATGCCACCAGCAGCACTAAATACCCGCTCAGACAGAACGCTGGCGGCAGGGCAGGCCAGCACCTCCAAGGCGTAGAGTGCCAGTTCATACCACGTGTCCAGCTTGGACACCCAGTAGTTGTAAGGCACAGAGGGATCATTGAGGACGCTGACACGGTCTGCTACGTACTCCTTCACCATCTTCCAAAACTTTTCCCTCCTTGTGACACTAGGCTGCGCATCAGGGTGAGGGTGCTGGCGGGGTGTCATGAAGGTGTCCCACGCCTTGGAGAGTGTTGCCCTGCCTTTGTCGGAACTGCTGTGTGCTCCCCTTTTCTCCCATTCTCGGTTGGCCAAGGTAGCACGTACTCTGCCGCCAGCGTTGTCAGATGGAAAATTTTGGAGCAATTTTTCAACAAGAACCTTCTGGTATTGCACCATTTTGCTTGTCCTCTCCACCGGAGGAATGAGAGATGAGAAATTCTCTTTGTAGCGGGGGTCCAGAAGGGTGAACACCCAGTAATCCGTGTTGTCTAAAATGCGTATAACGCGTGGGTCACGGGAAAGGCAGCCTAACATAAAGTCAGCCATGTGTGCCAGAGTACCAACAGGCAAGATTTCGCTGTCCTCACCAGGAGGATGACTCTCAATCTCCTCATCCTCTTCCTCCTCTTCTGCCCACCCACGCTGAAGAGATGGAACTAAAGTTCCATGGCTACCCTCTGTAGCGGAGGCAACCGTGTCTTCCTCCTCCTCCTCCTCCTCCTCCTCCGCCTCCTCCAATTGTCGCTGAGAAGACGAAGTGAGGGTGCTCTGGCTATCACCTTGTGTAAGCTCTTCCTCCCCCATTTCCACCTCTTCCACATGCAAAGCGTCGGTTTTAATTGTGAGCAGCGAGCGTTTCAGTAGACACAGAAGTGGGATGGTTACACTGATAATAGCGTTATCGCCGCTCACCATCTGTGTCGATTCCTCAAAATTGCGTAAAACCTCGCAGAGGTCTGACATCCATTCCCACTCCTCACTTCTGATTACAGGAAGTTGAACGGAGAGGCGACGACCGTGTAACAGCTGGTACTCCACTACTGCCCTCTGCTGCTCACAAAGCCGGGCCAACATGTGGAAGGTGGAGTTCCAGCGCGTGCTCACGTCACACAGCAGCCGGTGAGCTGGCAATTGTAAGCGCTGCTGCAGCTTCAACAGGCCGGCTGAAGCTGTTGATGACTTACGGAAATGTGCACACACGCGGCGCACCTTGGTCAAGAGATCATGCACATTGGGGTAGGTTTTTAGAAATCGCTGCACCACTAAATTAAATACATGCGCTAGGCATGGTACGTGTGTGAGCTTGCCGAGCTCCAAAGCCTCCACCAAGTTACGCCCATTATCACACACAACCATGCCTGGTTGCAGGTTGAGTGGCGAGAGCCACTGCTCGGTCTGGTGACTAATCCCCTGCAACAGCTCTGAGGCCGTGTGCTGTTTGTCCCCAAGGCAGATCAGCTTCAGCACGGCCTGTTGACGCTTCCCCACTGCAGTGCTACACTGCTTCCAGCTACTGGCTGATGGGGGAGTGGCGGTGTGTGTAGAGAATTCGGAGGTGGAAACGGAGGAGGAGGAGCCAATAACGTAGGTGCTGGTGGAAACCCTGATGGAGGTAGGGCCCGCAATCCTCGGCGTGGGTAGCACCCGTGCCATCCCAGGGTCCGAGTCGCTCCCAGCCTCCACGACATTCACCCAGTGTGCCGTCAGGGAAATGTAGCGTCCCTGGCCACAAGCACTTGTCCATGTGTCAGTCGTTAAGTGGACCTTCCCAGTAACTGCGTTGGTCAGGGCACGGGTGATGTTACGGGACACATGGTGGTGTAATGCGGGGATGGCACACCGGGAAAAGTAGTGGCGGCTGGGGACCGCGTACCGAGGGACAGCTGCTGCCATCAGGCTGCGGAAGGACTCAGTGTCCACAAGCCTAAATGGCAGCATTTCGATGGCCAGTAATTTTGAAAGGTGTGAGGTTAGTGCTATGGCCTGTGGGTGGGTGGCTGGGTACTTTCTCTTGCGCTCAAATGCCTGGGGTAACGACATTTGGACGCTGTGCTGGGACAGGGAAGTGGATGTGGTCGCTGATGGTGCTTCAGATGCTACAGGTGCAGGGCGGGAGGTATGCGGGCCTGCGCCTTCGACAGGCGATTGGCCGGCACCGAAAACAGGGGAAGAGGAGGCAGTGGTGTGGCCTGCAGACACAGATGGGCGATCCAGGCGTTCCTCCCACTTACTACGGTGCTTGGATGCCATGTGTCGGATCATGCTGGTGGTGGTGAGGTTTCTAGTGTTCATGCCTCGGCTCATTCTGGTGTGGCACAGGTTGCAAACTACAATTCTTTTGTCGTCCGCACTTTCCTTAAAAAAACGCCATACCGCGGAACACCTACCCCTTGGCAAGGTAGATTTACGCAAGGGGGTGCTCCGTGGAACATTTGCGGGCCGGTTTGGTGCGGTCCGCCTTCTTTCTGTAGCCACACCACTGCCTCTTCCAGCCTGTTGCGGTGCTGCAGATGGCTCACCCTCAGGACTGCTGTCATCGCTCGGCTCTACACCTTCCCAGGTGGGGTCAGTCACCTCATCGTCCACCAAGTCCTCCTCCACTTCCTCACTCTGATCATCCTCCTCAAGTCTTGATCCCACCACATACTCAGTCATTGACAACTGTATAACATTCTCCTCAACAAGGTCTTGAGACGGAAATAGTGGTTGATTTAATGGCAACTGTGTCTCATCATCATCATCATCATCCACTACTTCCTTTGACCTTAAATGCCGTTCACATCTGTCATCTTCTTGTGATTGGGTAGCCTCTAGAGGTTGTGAATCAGGGCACAAGATGTCATGTTCCTCTGCAAGCGTGCTTGGAGAGAGGGTCAAATGAAGGATTGGTGATGAGACGAGCTCCTCACTATATCCCAGTGTGGGATCACTTCTTTGACCAGACCGTGTATGGTGGGAGGAAGGATGATCAGAGTGAGGATTATGTTGACCAGACTCTTGGCTACTGAGAGTGGACTTGGTGGAAGACAGGGTGGTGCTTAACCGACTGGAAGCAGTATCAGCTGTCATCCAACCGACCACCTGTTCGCAGTGGTCGGACCTCGAGAGTGATGTCCTGCGATGCCCTGTAAAATTACACATGAAGCTAGGTATGGTGGATGTCTTTCTTTCTTGTGCTCTGGCACCAGGCACAGTTTCTCCGCGTCCTGACCCGCGCCCTGAACTTTCAGGATCACGTCCACTTCCCCGTCCCTTTTTACCCGCCTTCTTCATCTTACACAGAATATGTGACTTTAATATTTGAGTTTGAAAACTTAACAGTATTTCTTCCTATTCTGCAACTCTGCACAGTACACAGAATAGGCTGCTAAACGGCGGTGAAACACACTGAATGGAATATGTGACTTTAATATTTGAGTTTGAAAACTTAACAGTATTTCTTATTATTCTGCAACTGTACAGAGTACACAGAATAGGCTGCTAAACTGCGGTGAAACACACTGAATGGAATATGTGACTTTAATATTTGAGTTTGAAAACTTAACAGTATTTCTTATTATTCTGCAACTCTGCAGAGTACACAGAATAGGCTGCTAAACGGCGGTGAAACACACTGAATGGAATATGTGACTTTAATATTTGAGTTTGAAAACTTAACAGTATTTCTTATTATTCTGCAACTGTACAGAGTACACAGAATAGGCTGCTAAACTGCGGTGAAACACACTGAATGGAATATGTGACTTTAATATTTGAGTTTGAAAACTTAACAGTATTTCTTATTATTCTGCAACTCTGCAGAGTACACAGAATAGGCTGCTAAACGGCGGTGAAACACACTGAATGGAATATGTGACTTTAATATTTGAGTTTGAAAACTTAACAGTATTTCTTATTATTCTGCAACTGTACAGAGTACACAGAATAGGCTGCTAAACTGCGGTGAAACACACTGAATGGAATATGTGACTTTAATATTTGAGTTTGAAAACTTAACAGTATTTCTTCCTATTCTGCAACTCTGCACAGTACACAGAATGTGCTGCTAAACTGCGGCGAAGCACACTGAATGGAATATGTGACTTTGATATTTTAGTTTGAAGACTTAACAGTATTTCTTCCTATTCTGCAACACTGCACAGTACTCAGAATGTGCTGCTAAACTGCGGCGACGCACACTGAATGGAATACGTGACTTTGATATTTTAGTTTGAAGACTTAACAGAATGTGCTCTAATCTGCAACTTTGCACACTAAACAGAATGTGCTCTAATCTGCAACTTTGCACACTAAACAGAATGTGCTCTAATCTGCAACTTTGCACACTAAACAGAATGTGCTCTAATCTGCAACTGTGCACACTAAACAGAATGTGCTCTAATCTGCAACTTTTCACACTAAACAGAATATTTTTTTTTTTTTTTTCTTTGTTTTTTTCCCCCCACACAAAATAACCTGCTGCCCCCACACACAGTAGTCCTAAAAAGGACTTTTGGTTCTTTTTTGTCACAATTTTTTTTTTTCCTCCCTACACTGCCTTTCCCTTCCTATCCTCAGCTCTCCCTGGCTCAGACTGAGCCGAACTCGATGGTCAGGTGCTATACAGCACCCGACCACGGGTTCTGGCCAGCCAATCAGTGTAATGCCAGCAGCCAACATGGCTGCTGGCATTACACCGATGTCAGAGCCTCCCTGCACGTTTATTGGCTGCGCAGCAGCCGCAAAACGTGCGGGGAGGAGACCCGAACATGGCGGGCGAGCACATGCGGTACTCGTACGAGTACCGCCATGTGCCGAGCAGAGCGATGCTCGAGCCGATCCGAGCATCGGCCGAGCATGCTCGCTCAACACTATTAGTAAGCTTATTATATGGCTAATTATTGTGGGGGGGGGGGGTTATTTGGGCGGGTAGTTCCACTTTAAAGAAAGACTATACCCAAAAATATACAATAATTTTTCCCCTTTAATGAAGTACTATATCCAAAAATATACAGTAATTAAAGGGATAGTAACAGTTCATAATAAAAGCAGCTCTAATTAATCTTCATAGTATTTGGACATTGGAGAGTGTTATTTCAATTTTGTCCGAGTTGTAGTTCAAGAGTAATTCAATGACAAAGTATCCCCCTCCCTTCCCTTTTACTTATGTAACACTGCTCAGCCAGATCAGAAGGGAGGTGCCCAGGTAGACTGCAGAGAGGGACAATCTTCAATTAAGATAATAAAAAAACCTGAAAAACTTGTCAAGGGAGGCAGGGTTTTCATTGTTCACACAGGAAGAAGATTGTCCCCTGCTGTTATCTGTCTGGTCTATGGACTACATTCCACATCTGAGAAGAGATGCCTTACACTAGGTAAAAGGGACGGGAGGGGAAACTTTGCTTGTGGTTATCTCTCAAACCATAAAGGTTTGAGAGATAAGACTTATATCGTTCTTCATGTTTTTTTCAATGCCTGCAAAATAAAATAAAGATGAAACGAAGTATTACTATCCCTTTAAGATCACATTGGGATAATATATGAATCCACCAGTGCAGCTCTTCTGTCTATAGCCCGCAATGACAGGGACTACACATTAGTGCATGCACTATAGAGCATGATCCATGTGCATTCCAACGCACACGCTCTGCCATTCTTACGCCTTTAGTAAAAGAGAGCTCCTTACATCAGTCCCATAGCATGTTTAGGAAAACTTAGTAAATGTACACAATTTCCTCAGCTCTTTGTTTAACCCTTTGAGTGCCAGATAGATATCCGACGCATTACAATGCATTGGATACCTCTCTCCCAGTCAAAGGGTTAAGACAAGGATTCATGGTGGAAAGGATCGAACATATCACAGTCCTCCGTTCGGTGCAGGTAGTGTTATAAGGAGAATGTTTGGTGCATGCAGCTTAGTAAATTGAAGAGAAAAGAGAGAATCCTGCGCTAATCTGTTCTAATATCCTAGAAACAGTGGAGCCTTGCATCCTGCATATATTAAAACTACATAGTGAATAAGATCAATATTGCTCATAAAGATGGGGGGGGTTGTGCAAAGTTTAGCCAAATTATGAGTAAGCTCGCTGACCACGCTTGCCCATAATTTGTGTCTAAAATAATAATTAAAATGATACAAGTAAAATATAAAACTAATCCAAATGCTCCACAGAAAGATGGATACTGAACTCTATTTTGTCAGATAAAAAATGCAATTTTGGGACAAACCGACAAATATCTAAAATCCCCATTGACTGAATGGGGATTTTAACCCCTTGAATGCTCTGCAATGTGTTGGAGACCATCTAGCAGTCAAGGGGTAAATAGCCCAATTTAATTAACAGGGATTTGTTTTCTCCCCTATGGTACAACTCTTATTTTCTTTTGTGGATAAGGCCAATAATCTTTCCTATTCATGCCTTGTCTTGAAAGAGTCCAGATGTAAGTTTTATGCCTCTGGTCTAGTGTGACGATTACGTCCCCCCCCCCCCAAGAATACTGGAAAGAAGAGAATGCTGGTAACTCAAGACTCTGCTCCTACATGGGATTAGCAAGGCAGCCAAAGCCAGAGGACTTGGGTGATTGTGTGTGAGCACGAAGGAGTAGATATCCCAACTCTCATTAAAGGGATAGTAATGACAGGTAGTGTGGAGAATTTTGATTGGCTACTCAGCAGTAGCATTTTTAGTCACATTCATAATGTATGAGACCAGTCATTATCAGTTTGGATCTTTCCAACAATGAGTTCTATCTTCACTATTTTTGTCTTTGTTGCTTCCAAGTTAAATGGGAACTATCACCCCAAATAAAGCCCCCCGATTATTAGCCATATAGCGATAAACTTACCAATAGCCATATTATCCTGCATAATTACCGCGTTAGTCAGAAATCCTACTTCTGCCGAGACTGACGGCCAGGCAACAGAGCAGACATCTTAGCTTACAGACATCTGCATGCCTATGCCATCTAAAGGAAGAAACCTGTCCATCAGTCTCGGCAGAAGCAGGATTTCTGACTAATGAGGTAATTATGCTGGATAATATGATTATTAGTAAGCTTGTTATATGGCTAATTATTGGGGGGGGGGGTTATTTGGGCGGGTAGTTCCACTTTAAAGAAGGACTATACCCAAAAATATACAATAATTTTTCCCCTTTAATGAAGTACTATACCCAAAAATATACAGTAATTAAAGGGATAGTAACATTTCATAATAAAAGCAGCTCTAAATAATCTTCATAGTATTTGGACTTTGGAGACTGTTATTTCAATTTTGTCTGTCAATTTTGTTGTAGTTCAAGAGTAATTCAATGACAAAGTATCCCCCTCCCTCCCCTTTTACTGATGTAACACTGCTCAGCCAGATCAGAAGGGAGGTGCCCAGGCAGACTGCAGTGAGGGACAATCTTCAATTAAGATAAGGGAAAAACCTGAAAAACTTGTCAAGGGAGTCAGGGCTTTCATTGTTCACACAGGAAGAAGATTGTCCCCTGCTGTTATCTGTCTGGTCTATGGACTACATTCCACATCTGAGAAGAGATGCCTTACACTATGTAAAAGGGCCAGGAGGGGAAACTTTGCTTGTGGTTATCTCTCAAACCATAAAGGTTTGAGAGATAAGACTTATATTGTTCTTCGTGTTTTTTTAATGCCTACAAAATAAAATAAAGATGAAACGAAGTGTTACTATCCCTTTAAGGTCATATTGGGATAATATATGAATCCACCAGTTCAGCTCTTCTGTCTATAGCCCGCAATGACAGGGACTACACATTAGTGCATGCACTATAGAGCATGATCCATGTGCATTCCAACGCACACGCTCTGCCATTCTTACGCCTTTAGTAAAAGAGAGCTCCTTACATCAGTCCCATAGCATGTTTAGGAAAATATAGTAAATGTACACAATTTCCTCAGCTCTTTGTTTAACCCTTTGAATGCCACATAGATATCCAACGTATTGCAATGCATTGGATACCTCTCTCCCAGTCAAAGGGTTAAGACATGGATTCATGGTGGAAAGGATCGAACATATCACAGTCCTCCGTTCGGTGCAGGTAGTGTTATAAGGAGAATGTTTGGTGCATGCAGCTTAGTAAATTGAAGAGAAAAGAGAGAATCCTGCGCTAATCTGTTCTAATATCCTAGAAACAGTGGAGCCTTGCATCCTGCATATATTAAAACTATATAGTGAATAAGAGCAATATTGCTCATAAAGATGGGGGGGGTTTGTGCAAAGTTTGGCCAAATTATGAGTAAGCTCGCTGACCACGCTTGCCCATAATTTGAGTCTAAAATAATTAAAATGATACAAGTAAAATCTAAAACTAATCCAAATGCTCCACAGAAAGATGGATACTGAACTCTATTTTGTCAGAAAAAAATGCAATTTTGGGACAAACCGACAAATATAAAAAATCCCCATTGACTGAATGGGGATTTTAACTCCTTGAATGCTCTACAATGTGTTGGAGACCATCTAGCAGTCAAGGGGTAAATAGCCCAATTTAATCAATAGGGATTTGTTTTCTCCCCTATGGTACAACTCTTATTTTTTCTTTTGTGGCTAAGGCCAATAATCTTTCCTATTCATGCCTTGTCTTGAAAGGGTCCAGATGTAAGTTTTATGCCTCTGGTCTAGTGTGACGATTATGCCCCCCCCCCCCCCCCAAGAATGCTGGAGAGAAGAGAATGCTGGTAACTCAAGACTCGGCTCCTACATGGGATTAGCAAGGCAGCCAAAGCCAGATGACTTGGGTGATTGTGTGTGAGCATGAAGGAGTAGATATACCAACTCTCATTAAAGGGATAGTAATACTTAGTTTTAGCTTTATTTTATTTTGAAGGAATTAAAAAAAATGATAGAACGATATAAGTCTTATCTCTCAAACCTTTATGGTCCATAGACCAAACAGATAACAGAAGGGGACAATCTTCTTCCCATGAGAACAATGAAAGCCCTGCCCCCCTTGACAAGTTTTTCAGGTTTTTCCCTTATCTTAATTGAAGATTGTCCCTCTCTGCAATCTACCTGGGCACCTCCCTTCTGATCTGGCTGAACAGTGTTACATCAGTAAAAGGGGTGGGAAGGGGATACTTTGTCATTGAATTACTCTTGAACTACTACTCTGACAGAATTGAAATAACACTCTCCAAAGTCCAAATACTATGATGATTAATTAGAGCTGATTTTATTATGAAACATTACTATCCCTTTAACTACCCAGGAGTAAGCAGACTCCTGATTCATATGAAGCCCAGGAAGCAGCCGGTGGTCCCAACCCTATGAAAGATTTGGGGACTAGAGTACACGACTGCCTGAGTCTTGGGGACTTACCAGTATCACCAAAGCCCACAGTGCAGCTCGCATTCTAGGATGAAACCACAAAATGTAACCCATCCCTCTTTCCATAGGTTTATACGGTTATGTATCACAGTCCCCCACACATTAACCCAGCAAACACATGTTATGTAATAATACCATCTGTATTAATGTGATATGTTATATGTGTGTGTGTGTGTGTGTGTGTGGGGGGGGTGACAGAATTAGTATGATTATATTTATGGAGAATGTAAGGTATACCTCCCAAGTGTCCCTCTTTAGGAGGGACAGTCCATCTTTTAGACCTAAATCCCTCTTTCCCACCTGGATGTACCTCTTTTTAGGAGATCAGAATGTGTGGTGTGTATATAAGTGTATCATGTTGCTCTACAGCAATAAAACTCACATTAATGTTTGTGTAAACATCAGTAGATGTGTTTATAAATTAGTATCCTATATAATAATTCGCTAAATCGCGTGTAACGCCCGACATGCACAGTACACACTGCTGCGCCCTGCGGTCATGCACAGTAGAGACTGTCTGCGCCACGGCTGATACAGAGCTGGGATCTCTGAAGGAGCATCCAGCTCTGTATCAGCCGCGGCGCGGCCAGTCTCCACTGCGCGCAACTGCCCCGCGACCGGGTGGCAGTGGCACTGTGGCCCGTGTAACGGGCTGTTCAACTAGTGTGTAAATAAAATACTTTGGTCTTGTTATAAGTCATTTATTAGGTTACACAAGGAGGTGACAATAGGTCATGAAATAGCTTAAAAATTCCTGGTAATGCCCTGCCCACCAGCCACCCCCCCAGAAACACCCCATAAAACACAAATGTCCCTCTTTGGCAATTTGAAATGTTGGGAGGTATGTGTAAGGGTTAACCAGGTGCCGACACACCTTGCAGCTCTGTCTAGTGGTATATTATCTGCAGTATTCCTCTTTAGTACTGTTAAAGTATATTACCTTGCAGGAGGTATTCCTTAGGCAAAAATCACAGAGAGTTTCTTCTTTTATTATAAAAATAAAGATTTATTTACTGTGAGTAAGATGTTCATTCCTCACAGGGTTACAGCAGGCACACAGCAGAAGATGTAACAAGAAGACGGAACCCCAAGATGTAAAACTGATTTAGCCAGATGATGACCTTCTTATAGACAGATTCTGGACATCTGGGGCTGGATTCTATTACCAGCGCTAAAAATAAAACAGGCACTGTTGTTTTTTTTGTTTTTTTTTAAAGGGATAGTAATACTTAAGTATAACTAATCCCTATAGTAAAGTCCTTTTAAAAATACATGTATTGCCCCCAGTATCATCTCTCAAGCCTTTATGGTTTGAGAGATAATCACTCCTAAAGTTGCCCTCTCCCTCCCCCTTCCCCGAAGTCAGCGTTGTAGCTGACTGAAGGCAAATTCGGTCTTAGGTCATCAGGCGGCTCTGCAGCAGAGCCGCAATCGCGTTAATTAAAACAAAATCTTTCACTAAAACGGTCTTCTACGTGTGCTTGCAAACCAAGTACACATAGAAGACCATTTCAGTGAAAGTTTTCTTTTTTATTAAAGCGATCGCGGCTGTGCTGGAGAGCCGACTGACGGTCATACGACAGGCTTCCCCTGCAGTCAGCTAGAACGCTGACTACGGGGGAGGGAGGGGCAACTTTAGGAGCGATCACCTCTCAAACCATAAAGGCTTGAGAGATGAAGCTGGGGGCAATACATGTATTTTTAAAAGTCAGTTTTTGCTATCCTATTACTCGACTTGTTAAAGTGTTAGTAATGTCCAAAAAAAAAATTTTTTTTTGCATTTAGAAGAGCTTAAAAAGCTGAGCTAAAAACAAAAAAACGTATCTCTCAAACTGCTATGGTTTAAGAGATACAGGCGTTTGAAGTTCACTGTTTCATACTGACAGCTGTAAAGCTGTCAGCAGGAGATTCGTGTCGGTCGACACGGAGACACTTGAGAAGTGCCGAGATCTCGTCACTTACAATGAATTCCTTCATTGGAATGGTCTAAAACGTGTGTCTGGTGTTCAGGAATTCCTTGTAACTAACGAGATCTCGGCACTTCTCAATCACCTCCGTGTCGACTGACACAAATCTCCTGCTGACAGCTTTACAGCTGTCAGTAGGAAACAGCAAACTCTAAAAGCCTGTATCTCTTAAACCATATCGGTTTGAGAGATACTTTTTTTGCATTTAGCTCAGCTTTTTAAGCTCTTCTAAATGCAAACTTTTTTTGGACATCACTAACACTTTAAAACAAAATCAGTGTTAATTATACTTACCGCCAGTCTGAAAAAAGCCCATAGGAAACAACTAAAAACAATGTGCAATTGTATCCAATTACTCACGCTCAGTATTACCGCCTGTTTCGTGGTTACATTTAAGTCAGAAATTTTGCGCCTCAGAGGCTGACGTATAGAAACCATAACGACAGTTTCAAAATCATTGTTCTAACAAAAGCAGTGTATAATACAGTATATAGCATTGAAATCCGACATAAAGTACCCCCCCTTGACATATTAACCCCCCCTTTTAAAAGTCGACTACAGTGCTCCCATGATTTTCTTTCACCACATTAATCCGACAAATATTGTTCATAGTCGACAATTAACCCTTCCCCTTCCAAAGTCAAATTACAGTGCTTTCTTTCACCATATTAATTCAACAAATATTGTACATCCGACATTTTAACCCCCCCTCCCCCTTGAAAAGTCGACTACAGTGCTCCCATGACTTTCTTTCACCATTTTCATCCGACATTTTTCTGCTCCTATTATACTCGACATGCCCTTGTATGTTGTATTGCAAGATTAACCCTAAGAGTACCAGAGAGGTAATGTAATGTGTTTGCTACCCCTCTGGTACTCATAGGGTTAATAGACAACCTGTATTTGTATAAAAAAAGGTGTTTGTTTTTATTATAGATGTAATTAAATATTTTATTTATGTTAAACAATTTTTTTTAAATAAATTATATATGTTATTTTTATTCCAACAGTACTGAACCCTTTGAGTGCCAGAGTGGTACGCAATGCATTGCAAAGCAATGTGTTGCATACCACTCTGGCACTCAAAGGGTTAAGACCTCAAGAGGGGTATCATGAGCCCTCACAATACCCCCCCTAGCATGGGGGGCGACAATTGCCCCCTTTATTAATTAAAGAGCATATAACCTATGTGAAACATAGGTTATATGCTCTTTATGGATTTCCCAGATGAGTTATTCAGTGGCTCATTTATTTTGATTATCCCATCTGTACTTAATCAGCGAAATCCTGGCCTATTGGTGGCCCTTGAGGGGTGAACATGGAGACCCCTGGTCTAATTGGTTGTGATTATAAAAACTGCATTGATGCAAAGTCAAGAAGTTTCATTAGCTGGTAGAGACATATAATTAACTCAATGTATTCACAACGTGCAAATGGTATGGTGTCAAAACGTCATCCAGATGAGAGCTGAAACATTCTATCCTGATTCTCAGAAACATGAAATGCTGCAGACATATTGTGCCATAGGCACAAACTCAGCTGGTCTAACGCAAGTCAACTGCACCAAGTGGAGCAATCCTTTTTCTTACCCATCTGGCACTCAGAGGGTTAAATTGGGCTTTCAACCATTTGCATGGTAGTCAGGTCTCCGCACCATTACTAAGCAATGTCCCAGACACCTCTCTGGCATTCAGGGAGTTAAAAATCCCATTTAAATCAAGGATAATTTGGGAAAATGTTATTCTTCCACTGTAAATTATTTCGTTTTCAAAAATACAATTCTGTTTAGTACCTCAGCTTTCAAGGGTAAAAAATCCTCTCTTTAACAACTTATTTATGTTAAGCAGTGGAATAATGGGTTTTATGTATATTTTGAGTCTCTGAGTGTGGTTAAAAAATGTAGAATATTAAATAGACATTAACCCTTTGAGTGCCAGAGGGGTACAGAACGCATTGCTTTGTGATGTGTTGCGTACCCCTCTGGCGCTCAAAGGGTTAATAGTGGAGAGGCATTGGAGGAAGCGGGTGGAGGTGAGAGAGGCATTGGAGGAAGCTGGGTGGTAAGCTTGTATTTGCCGCCCACTTCCTCTCTCTCTCCCCTCCTCACTCGTAGACATTGAGTTGCACACTGAACGTCTTCGTTCCTCCTCAATCATATGCCGGATGTACAATATTTGTCGAATTAATATGGTGAAAGAAAGCACTGTAAGTCGACTTTGGAAGGGGAAGGGTTAATTGTCAACTATGAACAATATTTGTCGAATTAATGTGGTGAAAGAAAGCACAGCAAGTCGACTTTTAAAAGGGGGGTGAATATGTCGAGGAGGGGCACTCTGTCGGATTTTGTTATGTGTAGAACACATCGAACATTGAACTTGATCTTTCTGTCATCAAATGTACGCCTATTTCCTTGGACTTTGACATTTTGTGCGTTTTTTGTAGGCGACAGTCGGAAAAAAACAGACAGCGTCAGTTTTGTTACTACTCTGAAAAGTGCTGTCTAAACCAGTTTTGTTTTACCGTGGTTCATCAATAGAATACTGATGCTACACGTCTGCAAAATTTGCGCTACTTGTTTTTCTTGTAACGCCTAGTTTAGCGCTGGTAATAGAAACGAGCCCCTGATCTGTATGCCCTTGCTCAGATCAGCTTCCCCCAGGTCTGACCAATCAAAGACCATACTAAATCCTGTTTGTTCAGGCCCATTTGGGGCTGTATGTTTTATGAATGAGTGGGATGTTAGTATATATATATATACTAGTTGAACAGCCCGTTACACGGGCCACAGTCTCACAGCCACCCGGTCGCGGGGCAGTCATGCGCAGTAGAGACTGCCTGCGTCGCGGCTGATACAGAGCTGGACGCTCCTTCGGAGCGCCCAGCTCTGTATCAGCCGCAGCGCGGGCAGTCTCTACTGCGCATGACTGCAGCACGCATGTCGCGGCGTTACACACGATTTAGCGAATTATTATATAGGATATATATATATATATATATATATATATATATATATATATATATACACAAACAAAGATGCCTTTAATTTTAGAGTATCATCTAACAGTCTCTTTGTGGTTTTACTTTATGGTATGTAGATACCATCTGTTTAACAAGTCCTTGTTTGGGCAGCTGATGTAAGCATGACAAGCAAAGAATGAAGGAAAATAATGACCTGTACCCTAGAGGTCAACTTGCCTTCAAAGAGCCATGCCTTCCCTGATTGCAACTATGTACTGTACATCTATCAAGTTATTATATAATTATAAAGTCACATGTCCACAAGGGGTTGTTAGTTATAGATAATATAAATGGAAGACCATCCAGGGAACTCTGCAACAAGCCTGATACACTTAATTCTTCTCCATGACAAAGAAACCTAGGAGGAGCATGTGTAGACAAGCTCAGGTGTTGTTCCATCTCATTTGGCTTGTAGCTGTGAGATAAGACAACACCAAGGCACACAAAGGAACCACAGCAACAATTTGTGGACCCAGCAAACTGCTGAGGACTAGGTCATGGATTTTTCAGGATTCCTGGGAGAATATTTCAATAAGGAAGACTACAGGAAGGCAGTTGACCTAGCCCAGATGATGATGGCCTTGAAACAGGATAGACATTAGCAGAATTTGTACCCATGCTCAAGTCGGGAATCCACCTGCAGTGCAAGTGAAGAGGAGGGCTAGTTGCCAACAGGACCAGACCTTGAGGCTTTGGCCATCTCTTCAGGTGGATGTTCTCCAAAATTAGCAAGCCACATTGTTACCTCAGTGGTGTACCATGTTGCATTTAGACTCCCATGAGGCACTGGGTTACCATCTGATGAATCTGGCTCTGTGGGAGGCTAAAATAGAGAGGACTGCTATTCTCCTCTGTGGCAAGCACACCTTCTGCTAAAGTGTGTGTGTGGGGGAATCATCCAACAGATATATCTGCTCCCAGTATTAAAACATAGAATAATGTCAGGAAGCATGCCTGGGAGGCCAGTTGAAAGATGCCTTACACTGGGATGATGACTTTGACATTTACTCATTGGAGATTAGATAAATTGAGGGCACGTTAACCAGAGAAGCTATTCATGGTAGATGCAAATGGGGAGCATTCGCTAGACTTGCTCATCTATGATCAGATGGGCTTGGAAGAAGACTATGCCACAACCTTGGAGGCAATAAGATTGAGAATGGCCCAGAAGAGATCAGAGAATCCAAGTGACAAAGTGGTTGCTGAAGCAGAGGAAGCAACAGAGCCTCCAGTGGAACTGACGTGGAAGCTGTTCAGGTCCACCAAGGAGTAAAAAGTATGGAAGTATGGTAGCTGTAAAGCACAAGTGTACCTGAAGTAGCAATGTCACATGGCCAGTCTGGGTCCTCAGCTATCACAGTGCCCGTGATTCCTTTCCCATCAGTTATCCTGTAGGAGGCCCTCATTGGTTGCCCTGTGTTTAGCCCTCCCAGTATTGCCGTTATATACTGGGCTCCTGCACCTTATGGGTGCCCTTTCGTGGTGTTCCTGTGCCAGTTCTACGTTTGTCCTGTGGTTCCAGTGTATCAACTTGGCCTGCCTGACTACTCTCCTGTTCCTGCGCCTGTGTACCGACCCAAACTGGCTGACATTCCTGCTCCTGTGTACTGACCCGGATTGGCTGACGTTCCTGCTCCTGTGTACCGACTCGGATTGGCTGACATTCGTGCTCCTGTGTCCTGACCTGGCCTGGCTGACGTTACTGCTCCTGGATCCTGACTTGGCAGTGCCCATTGTGTACTAGTCGCCTCGGCGACATTTTGACTCCGTTGCCTTTCTGCTGGCATCCCTGTATATCAGGCTGGCCTGTCTCCCTTTATGCAGAGTGCTTCTGGCCTACTCCCAGACCTATCCGGTTACAAGTGTTGCCTCCGTTATTGCACCGGTATAGTGCACTGGTTCGCTCCACTCTACCAAACCCGGTTGCATGTGTTGTCTCCGTGATTGCACCGGTATAGTGCACTGGTTCACTCCTCTCTGTTTAACCGGTTGCTGTGTTGCCTCCGTGATTGTACCGGTATAGTGCACTGGTTCGCTCCTCTCTGTTTAACCAGTTGCTGTGTTGCCTCCGTAATTGCATCGGTATAGTGCACTGGTTCGCTCCACCTTATTTAACCAGTTGCTGTGTTGCCTCCGTGATTGCACCGGTATTGTGCACTGGTTCGCACCACTCTACCATATCCGGTTGCAAATGTTGCCTCCGTGATTGCACCGGTATAGTGCACTGGTTCGCTCCACTCTACCATACCCCGTTGCAAGTGCTGTCTCTGTTATTGCACCGGTACTCTACCATTGGTTGCGCTCATCCTTGTCAAACCGGTTGCTATTGTTGCCTCCATTTTAGTACAGGTAGCCCTTCTGTAGCCTTCAGTGGCCTGTATATTTTGGAATCTAATTGTGGCGTCTCCTGATGCAGCTGGTCGCCCAAACTCTTTGAATTGTTCTCCTAATCTGTGGACATTAACTCCTGCATTACTGGAACCTGTATCCTGCATTGCCTGACCTGTGTCAGCATAACTGTTTACCTTCTATTTATACATGCTGGACATGTGTGGGCATAAATAACCTGTCGTGTGTCTGTACTATATGTTATATACTACAGGACCTGTGAGGGTTCTTTATGTATTATTGATTTCAATAAAACTGTGTTTTTTATCTTAACTGTGTCTGTGAGTCAAACAAACCGTTACACCAGCCTGCTGTCCTGGAACAGAACACAAATGAGTCCTGCTGTGAGGAGACCAGTGAAAATACTAGAAAGTAACTCTGAACTGCAATAGATCAAGAAAGCCCGAAAGGATAGCACTGCTTCCCAACAGGGATGTACGCTAAAGTACTGAATGTTCACCTCAGGGATGCCACCATCACAGAAAAGACCAGAGCCAGCCTGACCACATCACCCCCTACCTTTGCCCAAGATCATGTTTGAAACTTGAGAGCCATCTGACTTCAGTCTCTTTTGTCAAAAGATACCCCTGAATACAACAGTGTCCCTGGCTTTGGAATCCATTTTATTTCCCTGTACTTACTGTACACTTGGAGAAGCACCCCAATTGGAGGGAGTAGATGTCAGCCCACTTACTTAGTTCTGGAGTCCTTAATGGTCACTCATTTGAGAAATGTAAACTAATTTTAGCTGGAGGGATGGGGTCCTCTGCTTGGCCTCAAAGGCGGTTTTTTATGTCCCCATGGACAAAGGGAAAAATTTGAGAGAACTGGACTCATTATGTCTGGGGCTCTGAGACAGATAATTTTCTGGATGTTGGACAGTGGGGCCAGCAAGATGGGTCATGTTGTCAAACTCAGGCTTTTGGAACTCACTGAGCCACCAGTGGAAACTTGTGAGTCTACAGAAAGCCTGTTAAAGATCTCTCTGCAACTCAATTATTCTGGTGGAGGAAGATGTGACAACCCTCCCCTGTGACTGATGGGCAGAAAATTAATGTTGGCAGCATAACACCTGGCACCTACCTGGAAGCAGCAAGGCAGCCACAGATGAAGAACTTGAGGGATGGTTTGAGAACATGAGAGTGTGGACATCCTAGCTCATGGTGAATCCCCAGGAGTAAGCAGGTCCCTGATTCATATTGATGGAGCTCAGGCACCCAGTAGATTCTACTTTGTGAAAGACATGGGAACTAGAGTATGTGACTTTGCTTAAACCACAGACCACTTCCCTCTTTACCCAGTTTTTTTAATTTATTTTTTATTAGTTTAGAAAATGTTTTAAGAGGAAGAATATATTATGATATCTATAGATTTCAAGTTTGTCTTGTTTATGTAACTCAGTTACCCACCCGCAACCCTGTTGGGTACATTAAGTTAGAATGCAAGTTGTATCAACCCTTTGAGTGCCAGAGGGGTACGGAATGCATTGCTTTGCAATGTGTTCCGTACCCCTTTGGCACTCAAAGGGTTAATGTGTTATGATTTAGGTTGGTGATTTTATTAGGTATAAATTATACCTAACAATATATAGTGAGCTGTGATCACTGACAACAATGCTTTAGTGTATTTTTATATTGCATTAAATGTGTGTATTTACAGTGATGGGAAATGGTGTGTGAACCCTAATGATAATTACAGAAATCCCATAGTTGTACCATGATCACCTTCATGAATCAAAACCAGTCCTTCTCTAAATATTCAATAGGCTTTTTTTAATCAAGTCTGTGTGTTTGAAACTAATAATGTCTAAATTAGGCAAACAATGAGTAAGGCAGGTTATGTACAAAAGTAAGTGAACCCCTGTTTCCATCAGCCCTATTAAAGGGAATAATTAGAGTCAAGTCTTTAAGTAATTAGGAAGATTTACAGCTCTATAAAAGAGTGTAAGCTGGGAGTTTACTACACAGTTCTGTGGAAGCATGTTATGTCACATTCAAAAGACAGAAATCTCAAGGCAAATATTGCTGTGCATTTGTCTAGAAGAGGTTACAAAACCATTGCGAAGGATCGGAGGCTCCACCCATTCACTGTCAGATACATAATCTACAAATGGAGAAGGTTCAAGATCACAGCCACTCTACCCATTCTCACTACCAACGGGTTACAGGAAATACTTAGTTGAGGTAATTGCGGCTCAATGGGGTGCCAGTGGGTACTAAATCTTTTTCATGCATGGATATCAAAGGTTAAATCAGTTGTGGATAATATTGACAAAGCTTCATATTCTGTGTAATTTGTTTAATTAGGTTATTGTCATCTCTTATTAGGACTTAATGACAATCTGTTAACACTATAGGTGTGCGATATGTGACACCCCTAAGGAGTTCTTAAATATTTTCTCACCACTGTACATTCTGATGGGGTTCCATTTCCTTAGAGAGTGTGGAAGGGTTTGGGACAATTGCAGAGTTGCCCCCTAGGTTGATAGGAAAGGGTTAGGACAATGCGTTGTTGCTATAGTTTCAGTGTTGTGGCAATTAGAGGTGTTAGGTGTAAGCTTATTTTAATATATTTTGTTTGATGGAACTCTTGAATGAGTGATATACAATGAAGAATTGGATTCGTTCTGGGACAAACCAACTTCCCTGTAGGATACAAATAAAGCTATCCCAATTCCCCCATTGATTTAATTGGGCATTAAAGTCCATGGATGTTACAGAGGTCTTCAACACATTGTGAAGCAATATTTTGGAGAACTATATAGTATAAAAACCCACTTAGAAGAGAAGTAACACCTCCTAATAATAACCTTGCACTTGGAAGAAAATCCTAATGGACCCTTTTAGTTTTGCTCTTGTGCCTTTGTCCTAGATGCCATGCTCATGGAAGCGGACATAATAGTTGCTTAGAATTTTTTCAAATAGAACATAGAATGTATAACTGTTACTGTTTGTTTGACACTCAGAGACAGTAAGTTAGGTAAAAACACAGTTTTATTGAACAATGTAAAATAGCAATAACACTCACGGGTCCAGTAATATATATATATATACAATGTGGTACTGACACAGGACAGGTTACAGAAATAAATACCCACACGGGTCCAGTAATTGTATAGACAAATAATAACAATGTACTGACACAGGTCAGGTATTACGTGTGATTCTCAGACAAGACAGCAATGAACGGGTTACTGATAGTCCAGGAAGATTGACAGGACCTATCAGAGCGAGGCCCTTAAGACTCTCCCTAGGGAGGGAGAGTATAAACAGCGAGTAATGTCACAGGAATAAGCGAAGGCCCTTAGCAAACTTATGTGTTGCCGTAGCAGTAGCAGAGGACAGACTGTATGCCCAGAGGTTGCTCAACGGAGACTACAATGCCAGAAACCGGTGGAGAACGGCCCTTTCCCCCGAGGGGATAGGTGAACACTTAGACCAGTGTTGACTGCCGAGGTGGAAATAGCCTGAGGCGCCCAATGAAACCCAACCTCAGTTGATGGCAGTAGTATAGGTCTAGCGTACAGAGGCCCAGAATGGAATGCACACACCGGAATGTCGCCCGCATGACACAGACAGTAACCAGGACCAGGCTGCAGTATAAGGCTCAAAATCGGAGTGTCGCCCGCGCAACACTAAGAGTAACCAAAACCGGACTGCAGTAAATGGGTGTATTGGAAGTAACACTGCCGGATGCCAAGCCCAGCAGAGACACAGTCCTGGACAGGCAGGAACGGAGACCCAACAGATCGGCACACAGAGCAGGAACAACAGTCAACCGCAAATGGATCCAAAGCAGGAACGTCAGCCAAACCAGGTCGGTACACAGAGCAGGAACGTCAGCCAGGCCGGGTCGGTACACAGTGCAGGAACATCAGCCAATCCGAGTCGGTACACAGAGCAGGAACGTCCGCCAATCTGGGTCAGTACACAGAGCAGGAATGTCAGCCAATCCGAGTCGGTACACAGAGCAGGAACGTCCGCCAATCCAGGTCGGTACACAGAGCAGGAACGTCAGCCAATCCGGGTTGGTACACAGAGCAGGAACGTCCGCCAATCCGGGTCGGAGCACAGAGCAGGAATGTCAGCCAATCCGAGTCGGTACACAGAGCAGGAACATCAGCCAGGCCGGGTCGGTACACAGAGCAGGAACATCAGCCAATCCGGGTCGGTACACAGAGAAGGAACAGAATCAGTAGAGTGGTCAGGCAATCCGGGTCGTACACTGAGATCACACGAGAACTGGAACAAGCTCTGGTACAGAAACACCACGAAAGGGCAACAGCGAAGTGACAGGACCCAGTATTTAAGGACCAATACTGGGCGGCCAATACCACTGCAACCAATAGGAGTAAACTGAGAACCAGACTGACAGAATGTCGCCCGCATAGCACGGGCACCGTGATAATAACCCTACTTAACCCATGAAGGATCAGGGTTGTGCAAAGCACCTTTGAAAACAATGAATTTCTCATCTATCTGGTCCATAAAGGGTTAAAATTGCTTTAAACAGTGAACAGACTATGAGGACATACGGTACTGCTAACAACTGTCTGCTTCCAGGGCTGATTGACTATATTATTTTTTGAACAAAGGTTAATTCATAGTAGGTATTATGTTTTTAAGGCCATAGTCATACCTTTGAGCCTTCGTACAGGGCTCATGTGCTGCTGTACAGGGGATGTTAATGACACGATTTGCATCATAAAAGGGGTGGGGCTTACTTGGCTGGGGCTTACTTGTCTATGTGTCAAAAAGTTAGCAAGGTGTGTGTGGGAAGCAGGCAGAATAGGATGGAAAGGAGGAGAAATCGAGGGGGTGGGAGGAACAGGGTGGGAAGGAAGTGGAAGGAACAGGATGGGGAAGAGGAGAAATGGGGGGTGGGAGTAACAGCGTGGGAAGGAGGAGAAGTGGGAGGGAATTGGAAGGAGCAGGGTGGGGAAGGAGGAGAAATGGGGGTGGGAGGAATAAGGAGGGAAGAGGAGAAGTGGGAGGGAAGTGGAAGCAACAGAGTGGGAAGGAGGAAAAGTGAGTGGGAAGTGGGAGGAACAGGGTGGGAAGGAGAAAATGTGGGTGGGAAGTGGGAGGAACAGAGTGGGAAGAAGGGGAAATGGGAGGGATGTGGGAGGAACAGGTTGAGAAGGAGGAGAAGTAGAAAGGAAATGGAAGGAACAGGGTGGGAAGAAGGAGAAATGGGGGTGAGAGGAACAGGATAGGAAGGAGGAGAAGTGGGAGAGAATAGGAAGGAGCAGGGTGGGGAAGGAGTAGAAATGGGGGGTGGGAGGAATAAGGAGGAAAGGAGGAGAAGTGAGAGGGAAGTGGAAGTAACAGGGTGGGAAGGAGAAAAAGTGGGTGAGAAGTGGAAGGAACAGAGTGGGAAGAAGGAGAAACGAGAGGGACATGGGAGGAACAGGTTGAGAAGGAGGAGAAGCAGAAGGGAAATGGAAGGAACAGGGTGGGAATAAGGAGAAGTGGGAGGGAAGTGGAAGTAACAGGGTGGGAAGGAGGAGAAGTGAGTGGGAAGTGGGAGGAACAGGGTGGGAAGGAGAAAAAGTGGGTGAGAAATGGGAGGAACAGAGTGGGAAGAAGGAGAAACGAGAGGGACATGGGAGGAACAGGTTGAGAAGGAGGAGAAGCAGAAGGGAAATGGAAGGAACAGGGTGGGAATAAGGAGAAGTGGGAGGGAAGTGGAAGTAACAGGGTGGGAAGGAGGAGAAGTGAGTGGGAAGTGGGAGGAACAGGGTGGGAAGGAGAAAAAGTGGGTGAGAAATGGGAGGAACAGAGTGGGAAGAAGGAGAAACGAGAGGGACATGGGAGGAACAGGTTGAGAAGGAGGAGAAGCGGAAGGGAAATGGAAGGAACAGGGTGGGAATAAGGAGAAGTGGGAGGGAAGTGAGAACAGGGTGTGAAGGAGAAGAAACTCAGCACTGCCGGAGAATACTCTTCTGTCCCGGGACACCCGTTAATTCAGTCTGAAAACCAGAGTCCCTGGGGCAGATATGGAGAATTCCCAGCTATGTCCATAGTAATGTTAGTGCGTGAGGTTATTCTTAGGAGTTACTTTCCCCTTAATTGCTTACTTGAAAATGACATGGACTTGTTTATACAGGTTTACTCAGTTTATGATGTTAAAAAAAAATTATTGATTTTGTTTCAGTTAGATTTTTGTATTGTTTGGGTGAAGATTACAGAGGACAAGAAAAGGAGAAGTAAAGAATAAAATAATTCATAGTTTTACAGCTTCGTCGTTTTAACAATTGATACCGTCTATTAACTTTGTGCAGTTTAGCACCTTAAATTATTCATACCGAAAAGACTTTGTATAAATTTAAATTTCTCCCAGTTGTAAAATATCTGTAAGGCACCAGGTTTGCAAGTCATTTTAAAAGACTTCTAATATGGGCTAGACGTTTTTACATGTTTTATTTATTTACAGTGGTGAGAAAAAGTTTGTGAGTCCCTTAGGATTGTCCCATATTTCACAACTACAATGTTATCAAATCGTAATCTAAGTCCTAATACTAATAAGATAAATTCACTAACCCCTTAAAGGAGCAGTACACTTTTTTATGAAAAAATATATATTGTAGTGATTTTCCTGATGAGTATAATTAGGGTACTCCCACTGCCGAGAGATTTATATTTCCAGAGTTATTACAGTTTAAACATATTTTTTTTTACATTAGCAGTGCCCTCTAGTGGTCAAATTCTAATTAGATTTCCTGTTAGATTCTAATGGAGAGGAAAGTCAGAAAAGTCAGAGACATACAGTTCTCCATAGAATGTGATAGAAACTGCCTGTCACTTCCTGTCAGTTAGAACTATCAGGAAGTAAACACAGTAAATTCACTTCCTGTCAGAACTATCAGGAAGTAAAGACAGTAAATTCACTTCCTGGTTATTTAAACTGCTATAAATTTTGAATAAAACATCTGACAGCTATGGGAGGGACCTTGGTTTATTCAGCAGGAAATGCTCTGTAAAATATGTGTTTTCATAAAAAAGTTTACTGCTCCTTTAACCCCTTCCAGACAATGGACGTACATGTACGTCCCGCAGAAACTGTCACTTAGTGACAGAGGATGTACATGTACGTCCAGGAAGTCCGGGTCCCAGTTCGGCTGCACGCCGTTCGGGGACAACGGATTACTATGGAGAAAAAAAAAAATTCCTAGCCGGGCGTTAAGTGACGGACACGTGTGCGCGCGGCCGGTCACTAAGGGGTTAAAGACCAATGACAGGCCAGGACCAGCTCACAATGTGGTCCTTTGAGGACTAAGACAATCCTGGCATGTCATGGGTTAATGATTTAAATGCGCGTCAGGGTGCACTGTGGTCATTGTGTGGAGGTTGTAACTGACTGTTCCATTCCCTAGTGACTCGGCACATGTGATCGCTGCTGGAGCAATCACATATGCCATGGAGTCACAAAACAAAAGTATGTAAACATATTCTTTGTCTCTCTTCTCTGCCTCTCTCCTCCTCACAGTATCATGAGAAAGAGACAAGAAGAGCTCCCAACAGGTCAGATGGCCAAAGAGGGGGCACTTTTATTTATGTGGTGTTCTGGGTTCAGGACTGGAAGATTTGGTTAATTTGTGACCTATTGACACACACCTCACTGTGTAGCTGAATAAAGGATCTAGAAAAAGATCAACGTATTTTATTTATACAGAATATTTAAACACATATACTGAAGTTTAAACAAACATTAATGTGAGTGTTATTGATGGGGAACAATGTGATACACTTATATATACACCACACAGTCTGATCTCCTAAACACAGGGACACCAGGGTGATACACTTATATACACACCACACAGTCTGATCTCCTAAACACAGGGACACCAGGGTGATACACTTCTATACGCACCACACAGTCTGATCTCCTAAACACAGGGACACCAGGGTGATACACTTCTATACGCACCACACAGTCTGATCTCCTAAACACAGGGACACCAGGGTGATACACTTATATACACACCACACAGTCTGATCTCCTAAAAACAGGTACACCAGGGTGGACACCAGGGTGATGCACTTCTATACACACCACACAGTCTGATCTACTAAACACAGGGACACCAGGGTGATACACTTATATGCACACCACACAGTCTGATCTCCTAAACACAGGGACACCAGGGTGATACACTTCTATACACACCATACAGTCTGATCGCCTAAACACAGGGACACCAGGGTGATACACTTCTATACGCACCACACAGTCTGATCTCCTAAACACAGGGACACCAGGGTGATACACTTATATACGCACCACACAGTCTTATCTCCTAAACACAGGGACACCACAGTGATACATTTATATACACACACACCACACAGTCTGATCTCCTACACACAGGGACACCAGGGTGATACACTTATATACACACCACACAGTCTGATCTCCTAAACACAGGGACACCAGGGTGATACACTTCTATACACACCACACAGTCTGATCTCCTAAACACAGGGACACCACGGTGATACATTTATATACACACACACACCACACAGTCTGATCTCCTACACCCAGGGACACCAGAGTGATTCACTTCTATACACACACCACACAGTCTGATCTCCTAAACACAGGGACACCAGGGTGATACACTTCTATACACACCACACAGTCCGATCTCGTAAACACAGGGACACCAGGGTGATACACTTCTATACACACCACTTAGTCTGATCTACTAAACACAGGGACACCAGGGTGATACACTTATATGCACACCACACAGTCTGATCTCCTAAACACAGGGACACCAGGGTGATACACTTCTATACACACCACACAGTCTGATCTCCTAAACACAGTGGCACCAGGGTGATACACTTCTATACACACCATACAGTCTGATCTCCTAAACACAGGGACAACAAGGTGGGAAAGAGGGACAGAGGGATTTGTGTCCTAAAGAGGGACTGTCCCTCCTAAAGAGGGACACTTGGGAGGTATGGACCCCTAATATCTCCTAAAGAGGGACACTTGGGAGGTATGGACCCCCTAATATCTCCTAAAGAGGGACACTTGGGAGGTATGATACCTTGCAGGCACCGCCTATCTTAGCCCTACATTACTTTACATTTACTTTACAACTATTTTACATTACACAGTATGGGTGTCTGGGGAGGTCAAGGGGGGCACTTGCCTCTCCTTCTACACTTGCCCCCTTCATATAAATATAGGTGCTGGATGGGCTGGCCTAGAGGGGGTGGGGTGGAAAAGGTCTGCAGACACCCCTGTCACACAGTCTGATCTCCTAAAAAGAGGGACACCAGGGTGGAGATACACTAAGGTGAGGTAAAGAGGTGATAAGATCTCCAAAACTGGAGAGAACTTAGTGCACAGACGCCATATAATAACATAGGAACTGGAGAAATTATATTACTGGATAAGTCATCTCCACTTTATCACCTCTTTATAACTCCTTAGTGCATCTCCCTCAGGTTGGGAAAGAGGGACAAAGGGATTATATTCTTAGAGGAACAGTATCCCCTAAAAGTAGACACTTGGGAGCTATGAAAGAACATTCACACCCTGTTAAAAATGTACAAATCTTCACAAGAAATCTTATAAAAAATGTTGAGGTTTTTTTTTCAATTTTTTTATATTGTTATCAAACTAAATGATGGGCTATACATATAAACATGGCCCTAATTATCATTAAAAACAGTATATAAATTGTGTGGGTGTTCTAAATGAATTAAGAGGGAAATATGGTTGAACAAATTGCTTTGCTCCTCTTGTATAAAAAAGCCTTAGTTACCAAAGGATTAAACAAATCCACTCAACACGACGCTTTGTCAACAGTTATGTATCAACAACAGATTCAACATTCCATATCTAGGTGTGAAAATGTATGTGAACCTTTCAACTCACAATGGCATCAACTTAAGCAGCAATGACCTCAAGTAAAAGTTACTTGTATCTGTTGGCCCCATGTTATCTCATATTGTTGCATTACATGTACAAAGCATCTAGAAAGAGGTGTGGATAGTTAAGTAGGATTTCATGAGACATAAATCATATCTAATAAAATATAGTTGGGGTGAATAAGTCTGTGTTACTAATATATACATTTTGTTTGTGATGTGCATTGCACCTTACTTGACTGGATCAGATCTATGTCTAAGTCAGCCAAGTACCATAGACTGGGTGCTAGAGTGTCTACATGTACACAGGGTGGACAATACCCTGAACACATGTGGATTGTCCCTACAATAATAAGAGTCTCTCAAGGGATCCTCTGTTCAGATAGCCATGATATGGGGTAAATAAATGACTGGGAAGTGCCAGCAGCTCTCTAACTGGTGAATTTGTTTCTCTTGGCCTGAACACTGGACCCAGATTGGTTGTCAACTCTCTGGTGCTCCGATGCAGGAAGAGTTGTTTGTTGTGGCTGGCTCAGGGTTTCAGAAGCCTAGGTTTATGGGTCTATGCCCTGGTAAAAGAGAGAGAGATGTTCTCAGATACTATAGCAAGGTGGCCTAGACTCTGACCAGGTTACAAAATCCCAGTCCTGCATTCTGCTGTGATTAAATTTTGTGGTGGTAAAAAGACATTCAGTCTGGATGTGGCTGTATCTATGTTTTACACAAACCCATACAGTGCTGCCTGGGGGAGCCTCTTCACAAACCCCATAGGTACTGAACTAGAATAGCAGTAGTCAGGGATAGAAGGCCACTCCTTTAAACTTTACTGTTCTTTTAATAACTGTTATTCACAAATCTGCCACAGAAACCATTATAAACTTACAGCCATCAATGCACAGGTTCCCCTTCCTGACAGGGGGTGATCTTCCAGGAACAAGTGTACCTGGTTGCCTAATTTTATATTGTCATATTTCTCTGCTGATGTCACTTTTTTATTTTTATTATTAAAAGTTTATTGAAGATAATACATTTACTATATATATATATATATATATATATATATATATATATATATATATATATTATATAAAAGAGAGAACCTGCATCCCCAGCCACACACCCAGGGGCGGCAGTAAGGAGGAGTTATTCATGTATCCTCCTTACTGCCATTCCTGGACATAGACGGGGCGGAAAATCACTGCAAGGAGCTAGCCCACCCCCAACATCCGTCTTAACCCTTTGAATGCCAGAGGGATAGGCAATGAGCTTCAATTCAAATTTCCAAGTATATTGGCAGACTTCAGGAACAATCCCCTTTACAAATCTGATATCTCTTCTCCATGTACTATATTATTCTATAGAGCCTTTGCACTAAGATCTCCAAACTTGGAGATATCTGATTCCATAGAATAACGTGGGAACTGGAGAAGTGATTTCACTTATGAATTCATCTCTGCTTTATCACCTCTTCATCAGAGCTGGATTATGGACAAGGCAAACTAGCTACCTGCCTAGGATCCATTGATTTGGGGGGTGGGGCTGCCCACGTGCCCCCCCCCGCTAACACAACTCACTGTCAGTGTCTGATACCGACAGTGAGTTTCTTCTTGCATGCTTTGCCTCTGTCCCCGACTCTCCCTGTATCCTGCATATGGTGCTCAGACCACAAGGTCCCGCACGCACGCACAGTCAAGAAACTAGCTTCCCTTCAATGTGTCTCAATGAAAAGAAAGTAGTTCCTTGACTGAGCATGCATGCGCGATCTTGTGGTCTGAGCACCTTACACAGGATATAGGGTGACAGAGGCAGAACATGCAAGAAGTTTTCCGGAGCCACCATCTTCTTAGCCGTGGAGGGGACATTGTGGAGGTGAACAAAGCGGAGGTGGGCAATGTGGAGGTGGACAAAGGGGCCAATGTGGAGGTGGACAATGGAGCAAATCCAAAAACATTGCAGCAGGAGTGTGGGGGAAGGGTCAAGCTGGGGAGGGAATTTAAGATCCTTCCTAGGTCCCCATAGAGTCTTTATCAGGATCTGATTTTATAACACCTTAATGCATGTCCCCCTTTATGCAGATGTTACATTCTGGACCCTCATTTTGTAAGCTGCTATCCAGTGTGTCTAAGTCTGGCCTGTGTTGCCCTTGAATCTGGTAAGTGAATTTTCTTGCATGTTGCGAACAATAAAGTATTTTAGTAATGCTCTAGGGGCATTTTCTTCTTCTTTACCTGCCCATTTTCTCTATTCTAGAGAAAATGTTATTTCTGTCTAGAAATACTAAAGAATCATCATAGATGTGAGAAATAGGATTCCTCTGCATAGCAACATCTGATCTGTGATGCGTCTGTATTACATATACACCCTGTCAGTGCATTTTCTATTATAGCTGTGAGATTGTTTTTATACAATAGGTGTTGTTGTTAGTAAAAGACAGAGCTTAAACATATGGGGAGAGGTTCACTAAGCAGGGATAAAGAGATGACTTCTTCAGCTTATCACTTCTCCAATTCCTATGTTATTCTATGGAGCCTATTCACTAAGATTTCTTCAACTTTGGATATATTAGTGCATAGGCTCTATAGAATAATTCAGAATGTGGGTGTGGCCAGAAGAACTGAGGCACCCGTACAAATTTGGAAATCTAGGCAGTTGCCTATTCTGCCTGCTGGGAAATCTGGCCCTGTACTTAAATTCCCTACACTTTATACTTTCATCTGTATAAACTGTATTTGTTTTCTGAGGTCTAAAATCTAGTCTTATATATGATCAATGGGAGCATCAGTTGTTTCCTTCTACAGAATCCCCCCCACCCTGGATTCCTCTGACATAGAAACCATGATCTGTTTCTGAAACGTGATACTCCTTTATTGCATGTAAACAGCCCGAGAAAAGTTGCAAACCTATTTTAATACAAGAGCAGTAGGCACTAGTCTCAATAAATCTACTGTATTATTATTTCTTATATCTCACTACAAACATCACAAACAAAATGAACCAAATGGTGTTTCAAAAGGAGAGTCTAAACAAAAGTAAGTTTACTTTTTTTGAAGAGGAATGATCACCTTTCCAAGCATACCCCTCGTTGGGACCTTCTATCTTGAAAGGATTTGCATGACTATTCCTCCATAAAAATAAATTCCACCCCTCTGGTGGAATCGGATATGTTTTAGCATTTTGTGAATGTGGTGAGAGATGATTTTCTGGACATGAGTGTAATTGACTAAGCAACTTTGTCTGGCCAAGTTAGAGGACAAAGCTCTGCAGAGATTAGATTCTTCAAATACTAAGTCAAAAATCTGTAACTCTATAAAACAGTTTGAAACATAAAAAATACAAAGTATAGGCCACTTAAATAGATACAGTCAGGTCTCCGTTCTAACTATTCCACTGAGACAGCCCTAACAAAAATTATTTATGAACTATACTCAGCAAGGGACAAAGGACAATTCAGTACACTAATCCTACTAGATCTATCTGCTGCTTTTGACACTGTTAATCATGCACTCCTTCTGTACACACTACACACTCTTGGCATCCGTGACACACCTCTAAAATGGCTTTCCTCCTACCTCTCTAAATGTACTTTCAGTGTTTCTTTTGCTAACGCTTTCTTATCTCCCCACGACCTCACAGTAGGTGTTTCTCAGGGATCAGTCCTGGGACCACTTCTTTTCCCTCTACACCCTCTCACTTGGTGACTTCATCTCATCTCTTGGGTTTAATTACCATCTGTATGCAGATGACATTCTAATCTCTCTCTTTCCCTGACCTCACTCCAGCTGTGCAGTCTCGAGTCACTCAATGTCTGTCAGCTATTTCATCATGGATGGCCCACCGCCATCTTAAACTCAATATAGCTAAGACAGAGCTGGTGGTGGTCCCTCCAAAAACCCATCCACCAACCCCCTTCTCCATCACAATAGACAACTATGCCATACACTCAGTACCCAAAGCACGCTGTCTTAGGGTCATACTTGATTTGAAATTAACTTTCTACCCCATATCCAAGCTGTCACTAGAACATATTGCTTCTTTCTAAAAAATATTGCCAAAATACTTCCTTTCCTCTGCATGTCAACTGCAAAAACTCTATCTCAGGCACTCATTCTATCCAGACTTGACTACTGTAACATTCTACTCTCTGGTCTTCCTGCTTCTCATCTTTCTCCACTTCAATCTGTTATCAATTCAGCCACAAGAATCACTACATTTGCTCCCAGATACCTGCCCACTCATCCTGAAATCCCTGAATTGGCTACCTATAAAGTATCATATTTCTTACAAAATTGTCCTCTTCTCCTGTAAGTATCTGTGTTCTTCAGCACCCTCTTACATTTATACTCTTATCTCACACCCCTTCCTGTACCCTACGGTCTTCCCAAAGGTTCTTGCTGTCCTCTCCCTACACAACTCGAGTCATCTCTCGGCTACAAGCTTTTTCATTGGCTGACCCTCTGCTCTGGAATGCCCTCCCTATCACCATTCACAATCATCCACAATCATCACTTTCAGCATCTCCTCAAAACCCACCTGCTCAAGGAGGCATCTCAATAGCAATATCCTCATCCATGCACAACGATAGTGACATCAGAATCTTTCTGCACTTCCTTCACCACACCTTGTACTTGCACTTATAATTATCCTCCTACTGTCTCTGTATGTCATCATGAACTCTAATTAAATTGTAAGCTCCTTTGGGCAGGGTTCCTTTGCCAGTGTATGTTTCCCTTGCTGCACTTTCCCCCAAAAATAATGCAGTGATCGCACTTTAGCTTAATGCTCTTAACCCTCTTCTGTATTTTTGTATTGTATTTCAACTTCTGTTAAGTGCTGTGTTCATGTATGGCGCTATATAAATAAAGATACATACATACATACATTTACTGAGACTAAAGATGTTTAGCCTAGGTAACAGGTCCACTTTAATAAAAGCAAGTTTAAGATTGTGTTTTAGGGAACTAACATAAATTAACTTCCTTTTTACAAATGATAACTGTAGTTTCATGACATTTAAAGGTATCTCATTCAAATTCATTCTTAGGTGTTCCTTTAACGGTGTGTTTGTGATTTGGGATAGGGATGTGGACCTGAGTTAATAACATGGCGTCATAGCGTGTAGGAAGATTTTTTGAGTTATGTGAAGCTTGCTGTGTCCCTGCGATGCACTTTTGTTTATGATCATTTGAGCTAACAGATGTTGTTCCATTTAGAAGTTTGTTGGATATATCATAGTTATGAAGTTATTTTTGAGTGCACTGGCTCCAAGATTTTATTCTGCAGGCGATTGTCTGCCAAATGAGATGGAACCCGCCTACTAAGAGTAAAGCTTGCCAAGTTATTAGAAGCTGGGCTACTGCACCCGAGTACAACCATAAAGGTTATTAATATGATTCCTTTGTCTGCATGTTTTCATTTATTTATTTTTTTGTAATCCCTTCAGGATCAAAAAGGTGTGCTACCTTGTTCGGTTGCTAAAATGTGTGACTTTCCACCAGAGGGGGTGGAACAAATTAAGAGAGATGAACAATCTTGAGTAGAGGATTTAGAAAGGTGACAAGTCCTCTTTCCATAACAATTGTTTTTAAAGGGATAGTAACACTATATGTATATTATAGGGTTTATGCTCCTGAGTAAAATAAAGGGAGTCCCACTGTTAAGAAGCTTTTTCTTCAAGAGTTAATGCTGCTCAAATATGATATTTTTAGATGCAGTATCTATATGACCTGAAATTGTAGAGTGGCACTGTTGCTATACCTTCCTATGTACAGCTCTGGTCTGTTGACCATAAAACTCCATAGAATGGTGTAACAACAGTGCCACTGTACAATTTCAGGCCATTTAGATATTGCACCTAAAAATATCATACTTGAGCAGCAATAACTCCTTTATAAAAAAGCAGTGGGAGTCTCCTTGTTTTACACAGAAGAATAAACCCTACAATATATATTTCTGTACATATTAAGTGTTACTTTCCCTTTAATGTTACAGCATATTATTATGTACATCTACTGATATGGTCATGATCATTGTGAAAAAGAAAATGCAGTGCTATAGGGGCTTATCTTCTAAGATGGCGGCTCCCAAGCCTATCCTCAGGGATCATTAACTGGCCACGTCGTTAAGGTTTCCCTATAGGTGAAAAGGAAAAAAAGGAAGGCTCACAAGGCTAACTCACCATAAAATATCCATATACTAATTATAATTTAAATGTAAATATAAAGATTAATATATAGATGGCAGCAAAGGAATGGGAGGATTCACCAGTCCCCCAGACATTAGACCAAAACCCAGGGTGCAAACACAGACAAGAAAGACAAACCTGTGCTCCTATATATAAAAAACATGTGTGCCCTGTATTGGGTACATATATATATATATATATATATATATATATATATATATATATATATATATATATATATAATACTTATTAGTAAATAAGTGAGATTTTAGTCTCATAAATTGGCCAGTCCATGTATAAGCTTGCCACCCTGCCAAGGTACCTCACTTTAAGGCAGGTCCTACACTAATACCCCTGTAGAAGCTCTATTAAAAATAATCTGATGAAGGATATTATAGTAAACGCATTAGAAGGGGACCCTTTATATAGTGGTTACATGTTTTTTTTATAATGCTTGTGGGTCCAGGGTATTGTAATTAAAAACAAAAGACACCCTACATAATAATTCACTAAGGATGTTTGTCAGAAGCTGCCATGCGCAGTAGAGACAGCTGTGCACGCTGCAGTCATGCGCAGTAGAGACTGCCCACGTTGCGGCTGATATGGAGTGGGGCTCTGAATTCAGACCAGAGTTCACTCTGCGCACCTTCCTTGGTCCCAGAAAGGTGCTCAGAGAGGGCTACAGTCTGAATTTGGAGCGCCCTGCTCTGTATCAGCCGCGGCACAGTCAGCCAGTCAGTACTGAGCATGACTGCAGAGCAGCCACTTACAAGACAGGATCCGTCCGGTTGCTGGGTGGCACTGTGGCCCGTGTAAACAGGCTGTTCAACTAGTACAATATAACTAAAAAGGTGGAGATGGAGGACTTACCTGGTGCAGGACTCCATATGGGCCTGCATTGTATAGAAACGTCAGGCTGAAGGCCTTGTCCTTATAGGCCAAGTGTGAGGAACAGGAAAGGAAATAATGCAATTAAATAGTGTGTACATTACTAAGTGATTAAATAGGATACAATGAGATACTGTTAGAATGAGCTATAACATCCTTCATCAGAGAATTTTAATAGACCTTACATATAGAAGAGTGCATGTTTGTCTTTCCTGAGTATAGATGAGTTCATTGTACCCTATAGTGCAGTTACTTTGTTCCATAATAACTCCAATTCTCCTTAGGGAAACAGCCTCATGAAAGGGGGTGTACTAATACAAATGAGCACTAAAATAGGTTCTGGAACCAATTTCTGCATTTTGTGCCTAACTGACATCTTTATACTAAGCTATTTACTCCTTTTTCCTCCACTCGTGCCAAAGAAAGACAAATGGAGAAATGTAAGGGGTGGTTTGCATTCCGTTCCCTTGCTCCATGTTTCTTGCTATTTACTAACAAGGCACAAAGAGAATCACAGTAACATAAGTCCACTTTCCTATAAGGGAAACAATCAGGGCTTGTGCACATCTCCAGAAGATGAGAATTGGTACCATGTTAACTGTAGAGACACAGGAGGCAATTATAGTAAATTTGATACCTTTATTGGCTATTTAAGCAGATTTAGGGTGCAAGCTTTCAAGACCTCTTAGGTCTGTTCCTCAGGCATGTTACGCAGATAAATATGAAAACATCTCTGAGATGCCTGAGGAAGAGACCTTAGAGGCCAATAAAGGTATCAACTTGACTATAATTGCCTCCTGTATCTTCAGAAGGACATTAATAAATTAGAAGATGTTCAAAGAAAACTCACCAAAATGGTGCAGGGCTTTCATGACACAGGGTACCAGAATAGACTCAAAGAATCTGATATGTACATCTTGGAAGAAAGGAGGGAGATGGGTGATATGAAAGAAATGTTTAAGTAGCTCAGGGTTACATGTTCTAGTCCTAGTGGTAAGGTCAACTCCGCCTTTTAACCTGAGGTAGGTAAAATGAGTACCCAGGACATACTTTAAAATAAGAGACAATCTCAATGTATCCTACCTGGCCAAATTTTTAAAGTGGAACTATCTATCCATCCGTCTTATTTTTTATCTTAAAACCAGCAGTAAATGTTTTTTATGAAAAAATATATATTGTAGGGATTTTCCTATTGAGTAAAATAAGGGTACTCCCACTGCGAGAGATTTCTATTTCCATATTACAGTTTAAACCCATGTTTTTTTACATTAGCAGTGCCCTCTAGTGATCAAATTCTAATTAGATTTCCTGTTAGATTCTAATGGAGAGGAAAGTCAGAAATGTCAGAGACATACAGTTCCCCGTACAATGTGATAGAAACTGCCTGTCACTTCCTGTCAGTTAGAACTATCAGGAAGTAAACACAGTAAATTCACTTCCTGTCAGTTAGAACTATCAGGAAGTAAACACAGTAAATTCACTTCCTGATTATTTAAACTGCTATAAATTTTGATTAAAACATCTGACAGCGATGGGAGTGACCTTGTTTTATTCAGCAGGAAATGCTCTATAAAATATGCATTTTCATAAAAAAACTTTACTGCTCCTTTAAAGCAGAACTATCACATATATACAGTATAAGTCCCCCCAATTATTTTTTTTTTCTAAATGTCATTATATAACATACAAAATCTCATTACATTTTGTCACAGATGTACAATCAACTTTACAAAAGTCTTATTAAAACAATCATTGAAATAACCTTTCACTCATCTTTCACTCACATCTCCTTTTGATCCCCCCTTTGGTCAGAGAACAGAGAATATTCAAACTACTTCTTATCCTTCCTGCAGAATATTTACAGAATCGCCCTTCAATATGGTATCAAGTTCTCCCATCCATCTTGCCCATATTTTCGATTTTATCCATGCTCCCTTAGTCCCCCCATAACCCCTTTCTCCATCTTTATTTGCCATTTTGTTTAATTACATCCTGTATTCCTGGGATAACCCCTGACTTCCAATTCCTTGCTACCCACAGATTCGCCGCTGCCAATATATGAATTATTATCATTTCACACTCCTGCCCCATACTTGGCCATGCCATGTTCAACAGCACCACCACTGGTTCTATTTTTAATGCAATACTTGTAAGATTGTTTATTAACTGTATGACCTTTTCCAGTATTCCTTTATCAGTCTACACATCCGCCATGTATGTATAAACTTTCCTTTTTCAACTTCACATCTCCAACATTTATTAGAGACATCTGAGTGATTTTTTTTTTAGTTTTTCTGTCACCATATACCATCTCGACACAGTCTTAAACTGAGCATCTATTAGATTTAAACAGTGAATACTAGCATTTCATTTTCTACAAGTTTTACTCCATTCTTTCAAATTCTTACAAATTGGAAAACCTGTCTGGCCCAGGTGCTGTTTTGCTTTCCAGCTTGTCTATTGCCTTTATCACTTCCAGCTCTGATATTGGGCTATTTAATTAATCTGCTTGCTCCGAGCTAGTTTTTGGTAGTTTCATTCTTGCAAAAAATTCTTCTAAATTTACTCCACCTTCCCCTTTTGGTAAGTTATATAATCCTTGATAATACTTAGCACATGCTCCACCAATCTCGTCTGGATTAAGAACCATTCTGTCCTTCTCTCTGATTCTTGAAACATATGCTTTATTTTTTCCACTTTTTAATCACTCATTCATCATTGAATCCACTCTGTTTCCCCTGTGATAATACCTTATCCTAAAATGTTCTAACACACAAATAGTTCTGTCTATCAATTGCTCTTTAATAGCATTTTCTATCTCCTCTATCTTTTTAACTCTATCTACTGTTGGGTTTAACTTGTTCTCACTTCTGCTTTTAGCCAAATCTATATATAGCATTGACAACACCGGCTTCTAATGACTTCTTTCTTTTGCAGCCATCTTTACCAAATATCCTCGCGCCATGCTCTTATATGTGCACCAAACTAATTCTTCTGATACTTCACCATTACCATTTTCTTCAAAATAAAATTTTGTTAATTTTTTAATAGTTTCATAATTCTCCCCTTTTGCAAATAAACGATCATTTAATCTCCAGGCCTTATACCATTTATCGTGTTCTTCTTGATATTCTATTATCAGGAGGGAAAGATCCGACCATGTAATTAATCCGATCTCAATTTTTTTAACTGCCTAAATCATCTCTAGATTTCCAAACATCAAGTCTATTCTAGAATACGAGTTATACTGCTTTGAGTGACATGTATAATCCATTTCGGATAGATGGAAAACCCACCATATGTCACTCCTGTCCACTTTATTCACTATTTCTTGAAATCTTATAGATAGTTGTCTATTAATTTTCATAGCTTTAACTGAGTGTCGATCTAACGCTGGGTCTAATACTTGGTTAAAATCCCCCATTACTAGAATTCTCCCCTGTTTTACCCTTTCCATTTTCTTTAAAACCTTTTGATATAAAAACAACTGGGGCCACATTGGGAGCGTATATATTAACTAACGTGAATAATTTATTTTTTATGTTACAGACTAAAATTATGTATCACCCATCCAATTCTTGATACAAAATCTCTAGAGAGAGATCTTCAGCAAACAAAAAAGCGACCCCTCTTTTTTTTTGTCTCTCCATTACAGCACTAATCACTGTTGGAAATTTCTTTGAATTAAAGGGATAGTAATACTTTATTATTACTACCCTTTATATTGTAGGTATTTGCAAAATAAGTTAATAGCCCCCAGATTCATCTCTCAAACCTTTATTTCTCAAAATAACCGAAGGCAAAGTTCCCCCCTCCCTCCCCCTTCCCTGAAGTCAGTGTTGTGCTGACTGCAGGGATATCCGGTCTGACATTCATCATGTATCTCTGCAGCAGAGCCGCGATCGCGTTAGTGACAAATAATTATTTCACTGAAACGGTCTTCTCCATGTGCTTGCAAACCAATCACAAACTAAGCACATGTAGAAGACTGTTTCAGTGAAAGAATTATTTGTCACTAATGGGATCTCGGCTCGGCTGCAGAGCAACAAGCCTGTCGTACGACAGACTTCCCCTGCAGTCAGTACAACACTGACTTCAGGGAAGGGGGAGGGAGGGGGGAACTTTGAGAGATGAACCTGGGGGCTATTAACTTATCTTGCAAATACCTACAATATAAGGGATAGTAATAATAAAGTATCACTATCCCTTTAATACCTATCTTATGTTCACTATTCCAATACGTTTCCTGCAAAGCACAAATCTGGGCCTTTTGTTTATCTCTATATTCCAATACCATCATTCTTTTATGGGTGGAGTTGATACCACGGGCATTCACTGACACAACTTTAATCTTCTAGTTTTATATTGTCCTCTTCTTCTCTGTTCTCTGTCCCCTAAACGCGAACAAACATCATCCATACCATCATCCCATACATTCATTAAGGTCTAGCCATCCACCCTAGCTCATACTCAAGGCAATTTTCCTTACCCCTGCCCATCCAAGTAAGTTTTATTCCCACTGACTTTGTGGGTACGCGGATAAAAGAAACAAGTATGTACAACCCTAAAACAACCAAAAGACTTGCTACAATAATTTGGACTATTCTTTTGTCCCTTTCCTTCTCTCTTCTCCCATCCTTCCCCCTTTCCCCTTCTCTTCCCCTTTTCAACTTGTGATTCAAAACTCCATATACTTTTATACTATACTAGTATGAAATCCCGTATACACAGGCTAAAGTGCACCCAGCAGCCCCGGCTGCTGCTCCGGAGCCCGGAGCAGAGACAGGTGGATCAGTGTGTTCGGTAAGTCTCTACTGCGCATGACTGCAGTCATGTGCAGTAGAGATTTGCCAAAAGCGCTGATCCTTAGCGGGGAGCTCCAGGCGGCTCACAGCGAAGCTTCCTGTGTGTGAAAGCACACATGCACAGCAGTCTCTACTGCTCATGTGCGGTTACGCTCACAGGGAGCGACACATTCTACCACTTTATGTTACTGGATACCCTACACAACCCAGTACACCTTGTTACGCATGCAGGGATAGTCGTCCCAAAGTGCCCATATACAGCACCTCTTAAAGGTCCCATGCCTGTCCAATCCATATTTAGCGGCCATTGCTGCATGAGTCTCCTTTAGTGCTCCAAAAGTGCACCTTTACAATATATTCTCATATAAAATACATTCAATCCTTAATTTGACAGCATTTAACTTCCCCCTCAATACCCATTGAACCCAGCCACCATGAGAGACACACACAGTGCCCCCGTCTGCACACCACACCCGCCCCATTTGCATTCATGCAGCGTGCAGCCCGGGCCACCCCATGTCCACTCCCATGGCACCAAGTTGCTCACACTTCTTATTTTTTTTCCTTATACTTTCTTTTTTAAAAACACCATATATCTTTATTTTATATGCCATATCCAACCAAATACCTATATTTACTAGTTATGCTATTGAGTATCATATATATATTACCGTACAGTTTCCAAACACATAGTATATTTTATCTCTTTCTTTCCTTTTCCTACCTTCCTCTCTTCCCTTATCTCCCCCTATACCACCCTATTCTCTGTCAGCCATGCTCCTAACCGATCCGGCGAATCAAACATCAAGGTTCTGCTATCATGTATAACCACTATTCTTGTGGGGGAAAAAACCACCGGTATCTAATATAATTTTTTCTCAATTTTCTTTTAACTCGGGTTGCCAAGGAAAACTCCTGAAACATTTGAACTTCTCCTATCTTTACCTGCCTTCCCTGTCCCTGTGCATTTCTAATTATCGTTAAGATTCTACATTTCTCCTTGAAAGAGGTACAGCAAATCATGACATCTCTAGGCAAGCTTTCTAAGATCCCCTTTGCTTTTGGTATTCTGTGAATTCTTTCGAACATGGGGCTACTGTTATCTGCCTCCGCCCAAGTTATGCAACCAGCCCCTAACATAGTCCTCCAACTTTCCATTCCGAATTTCTTCCAGGATTCCTCTAAAACGCAGGTTGTTTCTGCGTGAGCGATCTTCTAGATCCGCCATTTTTAACTCCATTGCTTCCATCTTTTTTAACAGATCTTGATGTTCCTTTTGTTATTTTCCGCTTTGACTCTCTAAAGTGTCCATCTTTTCCACCATACTAACTATTCCTGGATACAATAGAATGAGTTCTCTTTTTATATTCTCTGTGTTCTGCTGCATCTCTTCCTTCATTTTCTGAAACTGCGCATCCATATGGAGAATCAGTCTTTCAAACACTTTGCTTTCCCATTCAGATTGTACTCGGGAATGCGGTGTATCTATCTCAGTCTGGTTCGGTGCAAATCCTATTGTCACCCATCTATAAATCTTCCAACAAGCCTCTACTTGTTCCTGGCTGAGGGGAGAAAAAGGATAATATCCTTTCTGGTTTGCTTTCCATTTTTTCAATCTTCTATCCTTTTTTTGCTGCTTATTATTTGGCCCTTTCTTATAAGCCATGTTCTGAGCTTAAAGGGATAGTAATACTTAAAATGTAAAAAAAATATGTTGTAGGGTTTATCCCCCTGAGTAAAATAAGGGTACTCCAACTGCTGAAAGGTGTTTAATTCAAAAGTTATTCATTTTGAAAGTTGAATTTTTTAGGTGCAATATCACAGTGGCCTGAAATTGTACAGTGGCGCTGTTGCTTCATGATCCTATGGACAGTGCTGGTCCTGGGACCATAAATCTCCATAGGATGGTGTAGCAACAGCGCCTCTGTACAATTTCAGGCCACTGTGATATTGCACCTAAAAAATGCAACTTTTAAAATTAATAACGTTTGAATGAAACACCTTTCAGCAGTGGGAGTACTCTTGTTTTACTCAGGCGGATAAACCCTACAACATATTTTTTTTTTACATTTTAAGTATTACTATCCCTTTAACCCCTTAGTGACGGCCGCGTGCAGACGCGGCCGTCACTTAACGCCCGTCTAACAATTTTTTTTTTTTTGTAAAAGAATCCGGAGTCCCCGAATGGCGTGCAGCCGCGCGGGGAGCCGGATTTCCGGGACGTACATGTACGTCCTCTGTCACTAAGTGACAGCCACACAGGACGTACATGTACGTCCTGTGTCTCGAAGGGGTTAAGATAAATAGATTGATGACTTCTTTAGGTCGTGTCCCGGAGTTTTCCTCCCGCCTCCAGACCCGTATTTCTTTATAGTTCAGCACTCCCATGCATTCCCTATAAGCAGAGAAAAAAGGTAGGAGTGGCGCAAGAGAAGCGAGACACCAACCCAGACCCTTAAGACCAGTTAAATAGAAACACACTTGATTCTCTGCAACCTTCCTTATTCAAGAACACAGTATAATTTTCTTCATTTCTCTCAGCCTCAAGCCTTAGTCCTGTTTCCTTTACATATCAGTCAGTCAACCAAAGCACCGTCCCCCTATTACAGCTCTCTATAATCTTAGAAAGCGCCTTTCAACTTTTCATGCTGTTTTCCATCCTGCAGCTTCTCACTGCTTTCAACCACTTTCATAAGGGAATGTTAATCAGCGTTAATCATTTTCCCCGCTATATGTCTCACAATTAATTTTGCTCACCCATTTCTTTGGGGTCACTGCTGACTTCCAATTACTCCAGCGCTTTCCGGTTGCAGAGCGAATTCGGCCTCTGGGTCTGTTCCGTCCGGGCTGCAGCCTCAAGTTCCACTTCAACTGACCTTCAGTCTCCTTAATGCTCCACTCCAGTGCCACTTCTAGCGTTCTTTCCAGCTCTAGATGCCATCTCTATAGCAAGCCTTCTCTCTCCCTGCGTACTCCTCCGCATCACCGCAACGACACTAACGTGCTCACATCATCACTCAAGCCCTCCCCCAATTAATTTTTACTTAATCCTATAATAGAAAAGGCCAGAATATTTGTCCAATGCAGTCTAGATAGAGAGATAAATAAAAGATAGATAGATATTTATTATAGTTCATAAGGGAAGTAATGTCTGTAAGTAATTCTTTGCAGAAAGGGTGGCAGACTCAATGAACCGCCTTCCAGCAGAGGTAGTAGGGCCACATACTGAATTGCAAAATGCCTTGGACAAATATTAGCCTATTGTGAAAAGCATGTAAATCTTATTATAAAGCGTTAATTCCACAGTAACAATAACTGATGTACCGTGTGTAGTGTTCATTCTTTCTACTGTAGTAATCAATTGCTGGCCCTCCAGCTGTTGGCCACTATAAATTCTATCGTTTCTGAACAGCAGAGGGTGTGGGGGGAGAAAGAGATCCAACAAACGACTATACCTGTGTTTTAAGAGCTCACTAACTGTGAACTATTTATTACAAATGCATTGCAAACTCATTTTAAATGCATAACAACAATGATTGTATTAGCATCTGGCAAATCATTTCTCAGAATGCTAAGGAGCTAAGTTATGCCATTTAAGATGAAGATGCACGCATAATGAACAGTTAAAGGAGCAGGACACTATTTTAATGAAAATATATGGTATAGAGCTTTTTAGCGTTAAGTAAAATAAAAGCAATCCTCCTGCTGGTTGACTTTAAATTCAAACATCATTAAAACCCAAATTATTTATCAACTTACTGATATCTTAATGAAACAGTAACTAAATATTCTGGCCACCAGGTGGTGATGTTCTTATTTACTGTGGAGAGAGTAGTGATTGACCCAAGCTCTTCCATTTTTAGACACAGGAGGAAGATACATTAAGGGGCAATGCTATGGAGATGTGTGGTGAGCCAGCAGTTAGAGGAGTAGGAACCCCCACAAATTTGGGGGGTAGCATTTTTACTGACCCCCTGTGTGTCACTTTGCACCCCTCCAGCCCCCTGTGTGACACTTTGCCCCCCCAGCCCCTCTGTACCTTCTTTGTAGTGTGGCTGAGCAGACCACGGTAGAGGAGCTTCTGATCCTCTACCCGGTCTGACAGGAAGTGATCATTGCATTCGGCGAGCATCTTCCTGTCAGACCGGGATAGAGGATACAGAGGCTCCTCTACTCGTGTTCTGTTCTGCTCGGCCACGCTACAAGGGCAATGCACTCCCCTCCTGCTGGTCACCCAGAGCCTGCGCCCTCCAGGCTGGTGTGCCTAGCCTTGGGGGTGGATTTCTACATTATCTGTCCCCAGCATGATTTTCTGGGGGAGATGTGCCCCCCATCCCCCTGGTTCCTACTTTCATGCCAGCAGTTCAACAACCCCAAAGTCTAAGTGCATTCTCTCTCTGCTCCCCCACTTGCCCAATGGGAAGATCCGCTTTGACATCAGCACCACATACAGCATCACTGCCTAACCCTTTTAGTGCCATAAGAGGTTTGTAATAAATAATATGTAAAACAATAACTTCCTGAGTAAAACAAGGGTACTCCCGCTGTCGAGAGGTGTTATATTCAAATGTTATTACAGCTCAAACTTGCTTTTTTTAGGTGCAGTATGACAGTGGCCAGAAATTGTACAGTGGTGCTGTTGCTACACCATCCTATGGACAGATCTTGTCAGTTGACCATAAACCTCTATAGAATGGTGCAGCAACAGCGCCACTGTACAATTTCAGGCCACTGTGATAATGCACCAAAAAAGTTTAAGTTTGAGCTGTAATAACTTTGGAATAAAATACCTCTCAACAGTGGGAGTGCCCTTGTTTTACCCAGGAGGATAAACCATATACTGTATATTTTTTTACATATTAAGTATTACTATACCTTTAAGGATGTGGATTGCACACACCTCTGGGGCACTGAAAGAGTTCCAAATGAGAGAATGACAAAGAAGCTATATATATCACAGCTTCTCTTTCCTTCTGTACTGACTGAACCAGCTGAGCAAGCTATCCGTCGATCAGCTGTTTCAGGTAAACACATGACTCCCAGGGCACTCTGCAACTGAGTCCTGTGTTTACCAGAATTAGCTGATCAGTGGATAGCCTGCTCAGCTGGTTCAGTCTGTACAGAAGGGTAGATAAGTTATGATATATAGTGTCTCTGTCATTCTCTCATTTTGCAACCCATTAAGTGCCACAGGGTTGTGCAACCCACATCACTATGAGACTGAAAGAGTTAAGAGAGAGGCTCTGCTGATGTTTGGGCTGTGAACAGCAAAGGATTTTATCGTATCTCAGTGCATTAGGTGATGTGCCAAATTAACATATAAACACACCCATGGGAATATAACAATGGGTCATTAACATTCATTTCCATATGTAAATTAGCAATTGTCGAGCAAAATCATAAACCTGTCGAAGGCATGGTAGATTGATGGTGATGTTGGCTGATTGTGGGGATTGGTGGGGCATTCACAGGGATATGATGGCGAAGACATCATTGTGCATACTGTTGATATGCCATTGACATGAAATTGCCACCATATCACCAACCCAGCCCCTTATCACCCTTTATTGCATCTCCCCCAGTATGTGCTGATGATGAATGAAAACAATATGTTTGAGCTATAATGTAGTTTAAATGAAACATAGAAACATAGAATTTGACAGCAGATAAGAACCATTCAGCCCATCTAGTCTGCCCATTTTCCTACTGTAAAAACCGCAACCCTTATTTGGTCCTTGTTCTATTCTTATGTTAAGGACAGCCTTATGCCTATCCCATGCATGCTTAATTTCTGTCACTGTATTAACTTCTACCACTTCTGCTGGTAGCGTATTCCACTTATCTACTACCTTCTCAGTGAAGTAAAATTTTATTACATTATGTCTGATGAAGCGAGCACAAGTATTATGAAACGCATTGGGAAACTATCCTACTAAACTATATGGATCCTGAGACTGACATGTCTTTCCTTTGAAGTGATATCTGTTGAGTATATACAAAAGGGGCCAACAGATGGGACACTGTGAATAATAGTCTGCCCTTAGAGAAGTTGTCCCCTTCGTCTTACAGAATTGAATCGGGATTGCTAACGCTGACCGGTATGATCACTATCTGAACCGACATGTGAAGGGTCAATTGGCACGTCCTAGCGCCCTCGTTGAGAGGCAACCTGCCACATACTTTGAAGCAATTAATTTCCTCTTACTCTAATTATGGGTTTCTACTCAAGTTGTCACCTAGTAAGTGCATTTATTATACATTACATATTTAACAAGAATACACCTGCTCTTACAGTATTTGCGCTCTTGTGCTAGGTGCATCGGACTGTGAAGGTGTTGTTGAAGATGCCATTTAAGGAAGCTGCACGATCAAGAACAGCGATATTTGTTAATAACACTATAGACTGGGGAGCATTTGTATCTCATTTTATGAGACAATTGTTTCTGTGAGAGAATAAGAGACTTACAGACTGTCTGTTTGGAGTGCTTTCCTTTCCTTTTTTTCTCCTCCAAGCTATACATGTTCAGATCCTTTAATCTATCCTGATATTTATTTTCTTGTAAACCAGTCACCATTTTAGTAGCCCTTCTCTGAATTTTCTCTAGAGTATCTATATCCTTCTGGAGTTGCGGTCTCCAGTAGTGTACACAATCCTCTAGGTGAGGTCTAACTAGAGATCTGTAGAGTGGCATGACCACTTCCCTTGTACTGCTACTAATGCCCCTAGCTATACAACCCAGCACCCTGCTTGCATTCCCCACCGCTTTATTACATTGCCTGCCTACCTTTAAGTCATTACAAATAATTACTCCCAAATCCCTTTCCTCTGTTGTTTCTGACAGCACAGTACCTTTAATAGTATATTTTTCTTTTGGATTTTTATGTCCCAAATGCATTATTTTACATTTATCAACATTAAACTGCAACTGCCACGCTCTTGTCCATTCTTCTAGTTTAACTAAATAATTTGTCATTTGGCTTATTCCCCATGGAATGTCTACCTTATTGCTGATCTTTTTATCATCTGCAAAACAGCCTTACCGTACCTTGAAGACCTTTTGCAATATCGCTAATTAAAAAGAATGTACCCCAATACAGATCCCTGAGGTACCCCACTAGTAACACTATGATGTTAGTTTGACAATGCTGTTTAGTATCTTGCAAGTCATTCTAATTCAGATATTCAACAATTATTTCCTTTAACATAGTCTCCATTAATTTTCCCACTATTGATGTAAGACTTACTGGTCTGTAGTTAACAAACTCCTCCCTGCTAACTTTTTTGTGAAGCAATGCTACATTTTCTACCTTCCAATCTTCTGGAACTACTCCTGTCAATAGTGACTGAATAATTTTGCTAAAGGTTTTGCCAGAATACTCTTAAGTTATTGTAATAACTGTGGTTGCATCCCATCCGGTCCCATTGATTTATCTGTTTTTATCTTAGAAAGTATAACGTCTTCCTCTTTAAACATGCATGTTTCCCGTGTCTTGCCATTTCTTTTCTCTAACAGAGGTCCCTTTCCTTCATCTTCCTCTGTAAAAACAGAACAGAAATATTCATTGAGACAGTCAGCTAACCCTTTATTCTCATCTACATAGTTTCCATTTTTTTTTCTCAGTCTAACTATTCCTTGTTTCATTTTCCTCGTTTCACTTATATATCTAAAAAATGTTTTATCCCCCTTTTTTATTGACTGGGCAATTTTTTCATCTGTGTGTGCTTTGACACATCTAATAATGCATTTGGCCTCCTTCAGCCTAGTCTTGTACTTTGGCCTCCTTCAGCCTAGTCTTGTACTTTGGCCTCCTTCAGCCTAGCCTTGAAACATCTCCCAGAAGTGGAAGCACCCTTTCTATACTCTATAGGAAAATCCCTATAATACATAGTTATATAAAAAATGTTTACTACCCCTTTAAACAAACAAAGGTAATGTGAAATTATATCATGCTCCTGAACCTGATATTGTTATTTCAAGCGCCAATTTGTATCCATATTTTCTGTGTCCCATCTGCACGTATCAGTGATTGGAAGTGTCCAAGTCTGAGTTTGCTTCACATTTTCTTACAATAAATAATAGGCATTATCTGTATGAGATTAATCATAGCAGTAATCCCCACCCCAGGTCCTTTAGAATCATGTAAACATGCTCAAGGTTTAAAATGTCACTGCCTGGATCAGCAGATTCCAAATACAGAAAGACGTGTATAGATATAACTGACTACTGTATGCTAAGTTATGTTACTATGATAATCACATAGCTAAATTGGTGCTTCTGTTAAACAACTTAACCCTTGCAGTGCGGTGTGTAACCCTCTGGCACTGAAAGGGTTAAGAGGCATTTATTCCAAGAACACATTTTCCCTTTAAATTTAAAATGTAGCTGCAAGCCTGACATTCCCTGCACAGGAGAACAAACTGAGACCTTGATGCCATTACAGATGAAAAATGTTAGCTTTTTTCATGAAAATACATATTTTACAGAGCATTTCCTGCTGAATAAAGCAAGGTCCCTCCCATCGCTGTCAGATGTTTTATTCAAAATGTATAGCAGTTTAAATAACAAGGAAGTGAATTTACTGTGATTACTTCCTGATTGTTCTAACTGACAGGAAGTGACAGGCAGTTTCTATCACATTCTATGGAGAACTGCAGTAGAATCTAACAGGAAATCTAATTAAAATTTGACCACTAGAGGGCACTGCTAATGTAAAAAAACATGAGTTTAAACTGTAATAACTCTGGAAATCTCTCAGCAGTGGGAGTACCCTTATTTTACTCAATAGGTAAATCCCTACAATACATATTTTTTCATAAAAGAAAGTTTACTTCTCCTTTAAATTTCCATTGAAGTCTATGGAGATGTTTGTTGATTAAAAAAAAACTCTTAAAGTTATCAGCTGCAATGGAATCCAAGGCCTTAAAGTAACAGAGGTTAAAATAATAAACTACATGATACAAATCCTATCTCTCAAACAGCTATGGTTTGAAAGATATTCACATTCAAATTTCCCCCTCCCTCCCCTTCTCCTGATGTTAGCTGTAAAGCTGGCAGCAGGAGATTAAAGTCATACGACTCGAGGAGGCTCTGCAGCAGAGCCGAAATCTCGTTATTTCAAAATAATTACTTAATTGGAACAGTCTACAAAGTGTGCTTGCAAACCAGGCACATTTTGTAGACCTCTTCAGTAAAGTAATTCTTTTGAAATAACTTGATTTCGGCTCTGCTGAAGAGCCGCCAGCTGGTCCCCGGACCGGGACCTCCTGCTGTCTGCACAGCACTGACGTCAGGAGAAGGGGAGGGAGGGGCGAACTTTCAATGTGAATATCTCTCTAACTATAGTGGTCTGAGAGATAGGATTTGTGGCACGTAGTTTATTATTTTAACCTCTACAAAACTAGAAGATTTTTTATGGGATATTAGTGTCCCTTTAATAGGGAGATCTGGAGCAACTCTGGAACAAGACCATTGAACTATGGTGGACACTAATAAAAAATCCAAATGATTTAAGTGGGCTTTTAAACCTTTGAATACTAGAGATGTCTCCATTCCAGCATATTGTAATGCAATGCATTGAAAATCTCTTTATCTTTCAGTGGATTGAAAGCCCCATTTATATTGATGGGGGCATGTGTGTGGGTATATATGTGTGTGTGTGTGTCTGTGTGTATCTGTGAGTGTGCATGTGTGTGTTTGTGTGTCTATGTATGTTTGTCTGTGTGTATATATATATATATATATATATACATATATATATATATATATATATATATATATATATGTGTATGTGTGTGCACGCGAGTGTGTGTTTGTCTGTGTATGTGCATCTGTGTGCTTGTGTATGTGTGTGCATGAGTCTGTGTTTGTCTGTGTATGTGCGTCTGTGTGTGCGTGTGTATATGTGTGTGTGTGTGTCTGTGTGTGGGTGTGTGTTTGTGTGTCTGTATGTATATGTATATATGTGTGTGTGTGTGTGAGTCTGTGTTTGTGTATGTGCGTCTGTGTGTGAGTGTGTATGTGTGTGTGCGTGAGTCTTTGTGTTTGTCTGTGTATGTGCGTCTGTGTGTGCGTGTGTATATGTGTGTTTGTATGTCTGTGTGTATATGTGTGTATATGTGTGTATATATATATATATATATATGTGTGTGTGTGTGTGTATATATGTGTGTGTGTGTGTGTGTGCGCACGCGAATCTGTGTGTTTGTCTGTGTATGTGCGCCTGTGATTGCGTGTGTATATGTGTGTGTGTTTGTATCTGTGTCTGTGTGTGTCTGTGTGTGTCTGTGTGTGTGCGTGTGTATATGTGTGTGTGCGTGTGTATATGTGTGTGTGTGTGTTTGTGTGTATCTGTGTGTGTGTACTGACAAGCACAGAAACCTTCCATCAACAGTATGCAGAGAAAATACAGTAAAGCTGCTCAGTTTCTACATTGTTAAAACTTCAGGCAAAACAATTGCAACGGAAAATGAATTCCCCGGAAAGCACATAGCCGCCCTGCTGCCCCGCACTTGCTACAAGTGGTGTTAAGGGGTTAAGAAAAGGCTTTTCATTGTAAGTAGCTTAGTAAATTGATATTTATTAAGCACAGGACTAGAAAATCTATTCTAGTGACCGGTTTAATTCAGAATATTATTAGTACATCCCCTTGTATATTTAGTATTCTGCACTAGTATACTCTAACATGCAATAAAAATTCCCAATGGTCTGTTCTTCTCAGTTAACTAATGGGAAAAAAGGAAATGCAATGGTCATTAGTTACTCAATGGCATTTCAGCTGTGGGAATCACACCAAGGGGGGTTATCTACTGTGGACGAGAAATGTCCCTCCAGAGAATCTCTCTTCTACATTACTCTTAATAGCCTGTGTGTACTATGGTGTCAGAAATCTCTTCAGCTTGAAAAAGATTACCTCTTGTACAATATAGTGATTGGAGAGCTTGTACGCACTGGAAAGGCTTCTCAGACCATAGTGCAGATACATAAGAATCAGAATGACTTCATTTATCCTAGATTCCAATATAGCTCTTTGGGATTACCAAAACTGTACTGGCTGTATTTTTTGAAATTCTGCTATCAAGGGCTGATGAGTGTTTATTTTTAGTGTTGAGCGAGCATGCTCGACCGATGCTCGGATCGGCTCGAGCATCGCTCTGCTCGGCACATGGCGGTACTCGTACGAGTACCGCATGTGCTCGCCCGCCATGTTCGGGTCTCCTCCCTGCACGTTTTGCGGCTGCTGCGCAGCCAATAAACGTGCAGGGAGGCTCTGACATCAGTGTAATGCCAGCAGCCATGTTGGCTGCTGGCATTACACTGATTGGCTGGCCAGAACCCGTGGTCGGGTGCTGTATAGCACCTGACCAGCGAGTTCGGCTCAGTCTTAGCCAGGGAGAGCTGAGGATAGGAAGGGAAAGTCAGTGTAGGGAGAAAAAAAGCAAAATTGTGAAAAAAAAAGAACCAAAAGTCCTTTTTAGGACTACTGTGTGTGGGGGCAGCAGGTTATTTTGTGTGGGGGGAAAAAAAAAAAAAAAAAAAAATTCATATATTCTGTTTAGTGTGCAAAGTTGCAGATTAGAGCACATTCTGTTTAGTGTGCAAAGTTGCAGATTAGAGCACATTCTGTTTAGTGTGCAAAGTTGCAGATTAGAGCACATTCTGTTAAGTCTTCAAACTAAAATATCAAAGTCACATATTCCATTCATTGTGCGTCGCCGCAGTTTAGCAGCCTATTCTGTGTACTCTGCACAGTTGCAGAATAGGAAGAAATACTGTTAAGTCTTCAAACTAAAATATCAAAGTCACATATTCCATTCAGTGTGCTTCGCCGCAGTTTAGCAGTACATTCTGTGTACTGTGCAGAGTTGCAGAATAGGAAGAAATACTGTTAAGTCTTCAAACTAAAATATCAAAGTCACATATTCCATTCAGTGTGCGTCACCGCAGTTTAGCAGCACATTCTGTGTACTCTGCACAGTTGCAGAATAGGAAGAAATACTGTTAAGTTTTCAAACTAAAATATCAAAGTCACATATTCCATTCAGTGTGCGTCACCGCAGTTTAGCAGCCTATTCTGTGTACTCTGCACAGTTGCAGAATAGGAAGAAATACTGTTAAGTTTTCAAACTAAAATATCAAAGTCACATATTATATTCAGTGTGCGTCACCGCAGTTTAGCAGCCTATTCTGTGTACTCTGCACAGTTGCAGAATAGGAAGAAATACTGTTAAGTTTTCAAACTAAAATATCAAAGTCACATATTATATTCAGTGTGCGTCACCGCAGTTTAGCAGCCTATTCTGTGTACTCTGCACAGTTGCAGAATAGGAAGAAATACTGTTAAGTTTTCAAACTAAAATATCAAAGTCACATATTATATTCAGTGTGCGTCACCGCAGTTTAGCAGCCTATTCTGTGTACTCTGCACAGTTGCAGAATAGGAAGAAATACTGTTAAGTTTTCAAACTAAAATATCAAAGTCACATATTCCATTCAGTGTGCGTCACCGCAGTTTAGCAGCCTATTCTGTGTACTCTGCACAGTTGCAGAATAGGAAGAAATACTGTTAAGTTTTCAAACTAAAATATCAAAGTCACATATTCCATTCAGTGTGCTTCGCCGCAGTTTAGCAGCACATTCTGTGTACTGTGCAGAGTTGCAGAATAGGAAGAAATACTGTTAAGTCTTCAAACTAAAATATCAAAGTCACATATTCCATTCAGTGTGCGTCACCGCAGTTTAGCAGCACATTCTGTGTACTCTGCACAGTTGCAGAATAGGAAGAAATACTGTTAAGTTTTCAAACTAAAATATCAGTCACATATTCCATTCAGTGTGCGTCACCGCAGTTTAGCAGCCTATTCTGTGTACTCTGCACAGTTGCAGAATAGGAAGAAATACTGTTAAGTTTTCAAACTAAAATATCAAAGTCACATATTATATTCAGTGTGCGTCACCGCAGTTTAGCAGCCTATTCTGTGTACTCTGCACAGTTGCAGAATAGGAAGAAATACTGTTAAGTTTTCAAACTAAAATATCAAAGTCACATATTCCATTCAGTGTGCTTCGCCGCAGTTTAGCAGCACATTCTGTGTACTGTGCAGAGTTGCAGAATAGGAAGAAATACTGTTAAGTCTTCAAACTAAAATATCAAAGTCACATATTCCATTCAGTGTGCGTCACCGCAGTTTAGCAGCACATTCTGTGTACTCTGCACAGTTGCAGAATAGGAAGAAATACTGTTAAGTCTTCAAACTAAAATATCAAAGTCACATATTCCGTGTAAGATGAAGAAGGCGGGTAAAAAGGGACGGGGAAGTGGACGTGATCCTGATAGTTCAGGGCGCGGGTCAGGACGCGGAGAAACTGTGCCTGGTGCCAGAGCACAAGAAAGAAAGACATCCACCATACCTAGCTTCATGTCTAATTTTACAGGGCGTCGCAGGACATCACTCTCGAGGTCCGACCACTGCGAACAGGTGGTCGGTTGGATGTCAGCTGATACTGCTTCCAGTCGGTTAAGCACCACCCTGTCTTCCACCAAGTCCACTCTCAGTAGTCAAGAGTCTGGTCAACATAATCCTCACTCTGATCATCCTTCCTCCCACCATAGACGGTCTGGTCAAAGAAGTGATCCCACACTGGGATATAGTGAGGAGCTCGTCTCATCACCAATCCTTCATTTGACCCTCTCTCCAAGCACGCTTGCAGAGGAACATGACATCTTGTGCCCTGATTCACAACCTCTAGAGGGTACCCAATCACAAGAAGATGACAGATGTGAACGGCATTTAAGGTCAAAGGAAGTAGTGGATGATGATGATGATGATGAGACACAGTTGCCATTAAATCAACCACTATTACTGTCTCAAGACCTTGTTGAGGAGAATGTTATACAGTTGTCAATGACTGAGTATGTGGTGGGATCAAGACATGAGGAGGATGATCAGAGTGAGGAAGTGGAGGAGGACTTGGTGGACGATGAGGTGACTGACCCCACCTGGGAAGGTGTAGAGCCGAGCGATGACAGCAGTCCTGAGGGTGAGCCATCTGCAGCACCGCAACAGGCTGGAAGAGGCAGTGCTGTGGCTACAGAAAGAAGGCGGACCGCACCAAACCGGCCCGCAAATGTTCCACGGAGCACCCCCTTGCGTAAATCTACCTTGCCAAGGGGTAGGTGTTCCGCGGTATGGCGTATTTTTAAGGAAAGTGCGGACGACAAAAGAATTGTAGTTTGCAACCTGTGCCACACCAGAATGAGCCGAGGCATGAACACTAGAAACCTCACCACCACCAGCATGATCCGACACATGGCATCCAAGCACCGTAATAAGTGGGAGGAACGCCTGGATCTCCCATCTGTGTCTGCAGGCCACACCACTGCCTCCTCTTCCCCTGTTTTCGGTGCCGGCCAATCGCCTGTCGAAGGCGCAGGCCCGCATACCTCCCGCCCTGCACCTGTACCATCTGAAGCACCATCAGCGACCACATCCACTTCCCTGTCCCAGTACAGCGTCCAAATGTCGTTACCCCAGGCATTTGAGCGCAAGCGAAAATACCCAGCCACCCACCCACAGGCCATAGCACTAACCTCACATCTTTCCAAATTACTGGCCATCGAAATGCTGCCATTTAGGCTTGTGGACACTGAGTCCTTCCGCAGCCTGATGGCAGCAGCTGTCCCTCGGTACGCGGTCCCCAGCCGCCACTACTTTTCCCGGTGTGCCATCCCCGCATTACACCACCATGTGTCCCGTAACATCACCCGTGCCCTGACCAACGCAGTTACTGGGAAGGTCCACTTAACGACTGACACATGGACAAGTGCTTGTGGCCAGGGACGCTACATTTCCCTGACGGCACACTGGGTGAATGTCGTGGAGGCTGGGAGCGACTCGGACCCTGGGATGGCACGGGTGCTACCCACGCCGAGGATTGCGGGCCCTACCTCCATCAGGGTTTCCGCCAGCACCTACGTTATTGGCTCCTCCTCCTCCGTTTCCACCTCCGAATTCTCTACACGCAGCGCCACTCCCCCATCAGCCAGTAGCTGGAAGCAGTGTAGCACTGCAGTGGGGAAGAGTCAACACGCCGTGCTGAAGCTGATCTGCCTTGGGGACAAACAGCACACGGCCTCAGAGCTGTTGCAGGGGATTAGTCACCAGACCGAGCAGTGGCTCTCGCCACTCAACCTGCAACCAGGCATGGTTGTGTGTGATAATGGGCGTAACTTGGTGGCGGCTTTGGAGCTCGGCAAGCTCACACACGTACCATGCCTAGCGCATGTATTTAATTTAGTGGTTCAGCGATTTCTAAAAACCTACCCCAATGTGCATGATCTCTTGACCAAGGTGCGCCGCGTGTGTGCACATTTCCGTAAGTCATCTACAGCTTCAGCCGGCCTGTTGAAGCTGCAGCAGCGCTTACAATTGCCAGCTCACCGGCTGCTGTGTGACGTGAGCACGCGCTGGAACTCCACCTTCCACATGTTGGCCCGGCTTTGTGAGCAGCAGAGGGCAGTAGTGGAGTACCAGCTGTTACACGGTCGTCGCCTCTCCGTTCAACTTCCTGTAATCAGAAGTGAGGTGTGGGAATGGATGTCAGACCTCTGTGAGGTTTTACTCAATTTTGAGGAATCGACACAGATGGTGAGCGGCGATAACGCTATTATCAGTGTAACCATCCCACTTCTGTGTCTACTGAAACGCTCGCTGCTCACAATTAAAACTGACGCTTTGCATGTGGAAGAGGTGGAAATGCGGGAGGAAGAGCTTACACAAGGTGATAGCCAGAGCACCCTCACTTCGTCTTCTCAGCGACAATTGGAGGAGGCGGAGGAGGAGGAGGAGGAAGACACGGTTGCCTCCGCTACAGAGGGTAGCCATGGAACTTTAGTTCCATCTCTTCAGCGTGGGTGGGCAGAAGAGGAGGAAGAGGATGAGAAGATTGAGAGTCATCCTCCTGGTGAGGACAGCGAAATCTTGCCTGTTGGTACTCTGGCACACATGGCTGACTTTATGTTAGGCTGCCTTTCCCGTGACCCACGCGTTATACGCATTTTAGACAACACGGATTACTGGGTGTTCACCCTTCTGGACCCCCGCTACAAAGAGAATTTCTCATCTCTCATTCCTCCGGTGGAGAGGACAAGCAAAATGGTGCAATACCAGAAGGTTCTTGTTGAAAAATTGCTCCAAAATTTTCCATCTGACAACGCTGGCGGCAGAGTACGTGCTACCTTGGCCAACCGAGAATGGGAGAAAAGGGGAGCACACAGCAGTTCCGACAAAGGCAGGGCAACACTCTCCAAGGCGTGGGACACCTTCATGACACCCCGCCAGCACCCTCACCCTGATGCGCAGCCTAGTGTCACAAGGAGGGAAAAGTTTTGGAAGATGGTGAAGGAGTACATAGCAGACCGTGTCAGCGTCCTCAATGATCCCTCTGTGCCTTACAACTACTGGGTGTCCAAGCTGGACACGTGGTATGAACTGGCACTCTACGCCTTGGAGGTGCTGGCCTGCCCTGCCACCAGCGTTCTGTCTGAGCGGGTATTTAGTGCTGCTGGTGGCATCATAACAGATAAGCGTATCCGCCTTTCCACCGACAATGCTGATAGGTTGACACTTATAAAAATGAACAAGGCCTGGATTTCCCCTGACTTCTCCACTCCACTGGAGGAAAGCCCTGGGGGAACATAAACTCACTTTATATATGTTATTTACAATGATGGGAATACTCTGTATTCCCATTCACCCCTTCCACCCAAAAAACGGGTATATGGTTGACTCTTAATCTTCTCATCCTCCTCCTCCTCTTCCATATGCCCTGGGATATAATTTTTATATAGGGCCAGCTCACCAGCGGGCCCTGTGATATAATTTTTATATAGGGCCTGCTCACCAGCGGGCCCTGTTTGACAATTTTTATATAGGTCAGCTCACCAGCGGGCCTTCTCATATAATGTTTTATTGGGTCAGCTCTCTAGCGGGCCCTCTCATATAATGTTTTATAGCGTCAGCTCACTAGCGGGCCTTCGCATATAATGTTTAGGATGGTCAGCTCCGCAGCAGACCCTCACCCATAATGTTTTAGATGGTCGGCTCAGCGCACGTTTCCCTCTTAATCATGGCCCCAGTTCAGAAAAATCAAGGAAATTTTTGGGAGAATTTGCATTTGCGCACGTTTCCCTCTTAATCATGGCCTCAGTTCAATAAAATCAAGGAAATTTTTTGGAGAATTTGCCTCTGCGCACGTTTCCCTCTTAATCATGGCCTCAGTTCAGAAAAATCGAGGAAATTTTTGGGAGAATTTGCAGATGATATACAAGTAAATATACAGCAAATATTGTTTGGTAACAATTTTTCGCCTAAAGTCGTTTTTATTTTCCTTTTTGTGTGTTTTACGGTCAGTCTGTAAAAATGGCGTACTACGGGCGAAAGATCGTTCCCAGCAGCAATGTTGGAGTCCAAGATGCATCCAGACATCCTCCCTATGCTGTCCCTGAACCATTTCTGTGGTGTTTCCATCCTTTTCTGCCCTTTTCCTATGGACCAGGCACCCTCCCCTCATCAGAGCAGGGGGTGCCTGGTGTAATGCTCGAGTCCTCCCATTGACTTCAATGGGGCTCGGGTGCTCGGCCGAGCACTCGAGCCTCAGGGGGTGCTCGGTCAGAGCACCCGAACACCCGAGCATTGGGGTGCTCGCTCATCACTATTTATTTTACGAATCCCCAGCTGAATTCCAGAATCAATATACCTAGGAAATTGTTCATCTTGAGACGTGTATAACATCAGTTGAGTTGCTCAAATCACGTATCTACACAGACAATGTATCCACAGACAAAATAAAACCACTGTCGAATTTATTAACAACCATTTAAATGTACACAGCATTAATAATGAGAACTTACGACCACACGATCCACTGATACAATGTTGCTCTCTTCAATCTACATATTTCGCGTCTACCAAGGCTTAATCATTATGGCAAAAAGCCACCAAGACTGTCAATGAAGAGATTAATTTTATAAAGGGGTTGGGGCATCATCAGATTTATGGGCTTAATCATATTTCAGCCATAAAGTGGATGGAAAGAGGTTGGTAGTGGGCAGAACAGGGTGGGAATAAGAAGAAGTGGGCAGGAAGTGGGAGGAATAGGGTGGTAATGAGAAGAAGTGGGTGGGAAGAGGGAAGAACAGGGTGGGAATGAGGAGAAGTGGGTGGGAAGTGGGGGAAGAGGGTGGGAAGGAGAAGATGTGGGAGGGAAGTGGGAAGAACGGGGTGGGAAGGAGGAGAAGTGGGAGGGAAGTGGTAGGAACAGGGTGGGAAGGAGGAGAAGTGGGAGGGAAGTGGGAGGAACATGGTGGGAAGGAGGAGAAGTGGGAGGGAAGTGGGAGGAACAGGGTGGGAAGTAGGAGAAGTGGGAGGAACAGGGTGGGAAGGAGGAGAAGTGGAAGGGAAGTGGGAGGAACAGGGTGGGGAGGAGGAGAAGTGGGAGGGAAGTGGAAGAACAGGGTGGGAAGAATGAGTAGTGGGAGGGAAGTGGGAGGAACAGGGTGGGAAAGAGGAGAAGTGGGAGGGAAGTGGAAGAACAGGGTAGGGAGGAGAAGAAGTGGGAGGGAAGTGGAAGGAACAGGGTGGGGAGGAGAAGAAGTGGAGGGGAAGTGGAAGGAACAGGGTGGGAAGAAGGAGAAGTGGGAGGGAAGTGGGAGGAACAGGGTGGGGAGGAGAAGAAGTGGAGGGGAAGTGGAAGGAACAGGGTGGGAAGAAGGAGAAGTGGGAGGGAAGTGGGAAGAACAGGGTGGGGAGGAGGAGAAGTGGGAGGGAAATGGAAGAACAGGGTGGGAAGTATGAGTAGTGGGAGGGAAGTGGGAGGAACTGGGTGGGAAGTAGGAGAAGTGGGAGGAACAGGGTGGGAAGGAGGAGAAGTGGGAGGGAAGTGGGAGGAACAGGGGTGGGAGGAGGAGAAGTGGGACGGAAGTGGAAGAACAGGGTGGGGAGGAGAAGAAGTGGGAGGTAAGTGGAAGGAACAGGGTGGGGAGGAGAAGAAGTGGGAGGGAAGTGAGAGGAACAGGGTGGGAAGAAGGAGAAGTGGGAGGGAAGTGGGAGGAACAGGGTGGGCAGGAGAAGAAACTCACCACCACTGAAGAATCAGCCTCTGTCCCCAGAGACCCAGGTATGTCAATCACATTACTTTAGTAGCCACATTTCTGGATGGATTTTATGAACACATTGTGATTTTTGCATTTGGCATACCCAGCCTGTTGAAGACCAATACATCTCTATGAGAAGCAATGTAAACTCAATATATAATCCCACTTCCTATTTATTTTATCCATTTGAGTGCCAGAGGGGTGCATAATGCATTGCTCCTCAATCCGTTGGATACCCCTATGGCACTCTACGGGTTAACTTGGCTTGTGTCACCTCTCATTGCTCTGTAATGTCCTGCACATCTCTCCAGCATTCAGCTCGAAATCAATGGGAATTAAAAACTCAACAGCAACAAGAAACTGTGAACAACACATTACACTTATTTATACTCGGGAATCAAACTCAAAAAAGTTCAAATAATCAGATATGACACCCTTCTCACAAATAAAATAAATGTACCCTTTTATTTAAACATATTACAAATTAACATCTTCTTTACGCACCAAAAAGTAGAAACCTCAAATGCACGATTCATCCAAGGAAATGACTCTTTATTGTAAATGTGGCTTGTAGCCTCTTAACCTTTTGAGTGCCAGAGAGGTTTCCAATGCATTACAACGTGATGGATACTGCCCTGGCAAGCAATGGGTTTTAAAAGGAAAGAGCTCTTTACAATGCATTGCGAACACACATTTACAGTAATAATAACACACATTCAGTCACTGTAGTGCAGTGGTTTGGACAAAAATGTGTACATTTGGTTCTTATGGTATTTATGTTCTATTCCTTTCAGTGGGTAGTCAGCCGTGGGCACCTCCCAGTATCCCTAAGTAGTCAATGACTACCTGGGAATCCTGGGAGTAATAGGCCTCAACCAGGGCTGGATTTACATCTCAGGAGCCTGTAGGCACAGAAATCTGAATCACCCCCCACCCCCGATTTGCGATCTCTACTCAGCAGCTCTATAGGTCTGTGCCAAAGATGGTACAGACCTCTCCTCTCCATGTTATTGTGGGCTCCAGGTGGGGGGCAGGGCTGACTGGCGAGGCTAATAAAATTTTTTTTTAAAAAAGCCAAAAAACAAACCCAGCAATGACAGGCTCCCCTCTGTGGGATGCGCCTGTAGGCAGGTGCCTACTCTGCCTTATTACAAATCCGGCCCTGGCCTCAACAGCTGGAGAGTCCACAGTTGAGTTCACCTTGTACTGAGTCATTAGTACTCTTGGCCTATTCTTAAAGGAGCAGTAAATTTTTCTTATGAAAACACATATTTTACAGAGCTTTTCCTGCTGAATAAAACAAGGGTACTCCCATCGCTGTCAGATGCTTTATTCAAAATTTATAGCAGTTTAAATAATCAGGAAGTGAATTTACTGTATTTACTCCCTGATAGTTCTAACTGACAGGAAGTGACAGGCAGTTTCTATCACATTCTATGGAGAATTGTATGTCTCTGACTTTTCTGACTTTCCTCTCCATTAGAATCTAACAGGAAATCTAATTAGAATTTGACCACTAGAGGGCACTGCTAATGTAAAAAAAACATGGATTTAAACTGCAATAACTCTGGAAATATAAATCTCTCTGCAGTGGGAGTACCCTTATCTTACGCAGTAGGAAAATCCCTACGATATATATTTTTTCATGAAAAAAGTTTACTGCTCCTTTAAGACAGAGTGGGAATCAGTATTGGGATCCCAGGCTGCTGAGGCCTCCTACTCACAGCATCCACTGCTAGACCCTGACTAGCTATGAGTTGCATCTACCAACCTCTGGAGAGTCCACAGTTCAATTCACCCTGACCTGGTCCTTTTGTATATTTAGCCAATTGCTGAGTCAGAGTAACTTCTACTGTGGGCTTTCCAGCTGTTGGTGTAGCACCTTCTGCTAAGTATTGGCTATTACGGGATGTGGGAAGTCCTAGTCATCATAGACCCATAAACTGTGAAGTGCTGATTCTTCCCTGACTTCAGAAAAGTCCATATCTACTGAGAGCACAATACAGGGTGTATTTATCAGTGGGCTCTCCAGCTGTCTGGAACCATGACTCCCAGAATTTCTAACTGGCCATTGTCTAGTTGGGGATGGCAGGGCTAACAGATGGAGATATATAAAAAACAGGAGAAAGCAAGCCACCTCTAAACGTAGTTTTAGTGAACAAAAATTACCCTACTAAATTCAAGGTACTTACTAGATGGAGAGGCAATATCTTACATCTAATATGTACATCATACACTGGCTATGCCCCAGTCTAGCAAAACTCCAAGGTAGAACTCCCTTCTGATCTCTGTAGGTCTCTGTACGATTTCAATTTGAGACTTTGTATAAAAATATATTTATTAAAATGAAAGGTTAAATGTGTAATATATCCCTACATGTTTCTTGATGCACTCATCATTTTCTCAGGGGACAAACCCTTAATAAAGTGATGAGTGCATCACGAAATGTGTAGGGATATATTATATTTCAAACTGAATAGAGACCTATGGAGTGCTCATATCTGAATATACCCCACAGTTGGTTCTTAGTACGTATTGCCTATTCCCATGTCAGAGCAGAAGTATCAGTCATGGGTTTCACAGCTGATGGGATGTATGACTCCTATTGTCAACCTAATAGCCAGCAGTTAGATGGGAGTTGTATACCACAACAGCTGGAAAGGCCACAGCTGATTACACCCTATATTGGATCAAGTGATCCATCTAAGGTGAACAAATGTGATTGGCAATGATTGGGCCTTCAGTTCATATGGCCAGTTTCGTAGTCAGAGTGAATTCACTCTAAGAGGCAACCGTTGAAATCTGACTCAAGGATAGGTTGTATATACTAAGGGCCTAATAAAATGTGTAGTCAGTGGTGTGCTCTCCAGCTATTAGGTGATGTGCCAAGTTCTAGGCCCAAACAGCTGTGGAACCCAAGGTTGCATTCACCCTGCCATAAGAATTGGCCATGCATACTAACAGCCCGGTACAAGGTGTATTCAACTGTGGGCTTCTTGATACATTACTCACCCCTCTAGATCTCAAGCGGTAATTAGTAACTGTGCTAGGTAAAGATTAGATCAATAATTCTGGAACTTTCATTTCTCTGCAAAACAAACTGATTTATAAGATCTGAATTGTATCTTGTGAAACACGTATACCACTTCTGCGTTTTTGTTTTCATATTCAACCAATCAGATGACTGGAAAAGCAGTCACATGATATCAAAAAAAGCAGGTTCACATACCTTCAGACATCAGTCAGCATGTTCCTGTCTTGTGTCGACAAGATAGGGGATTTTTCTGGCAGGTATCCTTGATATCTCCCCAGTTCCCCCTCACTCTCTTCTTCCTGTTTCTCCCACTCTCTCCCCAACCTTCTCCCTTCCACACTTCCTTCCTTTTGGATAGATGATCGATGATAGGAAGGCTAACAGGAGGGGTCCTGGTATCCCCCCTGGAGGTCTGAAAGTTTTATTTCATTATAAAAAGTGCATATGACCTATGTGAAACATAGGTTATATGTGATTTAATTAATAAACAGGCAATTGTCACCCCCTATGCTAGGGGGGTGTCATGAGGGGTCATAATACCCCTTTGAGGTCTGATGCTTTGTTAATCACATAAAACATATTATATTACTCATATAATTAAATGTTTTACACAGTAAATGTTTTACATATATAGGCAAGGTATGCAGCCACATACCTTGCCTATTAACCTTTTGAGTACCAGAGGGGTAGGAAACACATTGCTAAGTAATGCATTCCTACCTTTCTTGTACTCAAAGGGTTAAGTGTTGAATAAAGGACAGGTTCGCCAACTAAATGGCAGTTCCTGAGGTGAAAGTCGAGTGGAGATAGTATGTCGAATATATGCTTTATATGTTGACATATTAAGGGGGATATGTCGAAGTGGGGGAACATTTTGTAGTGCTTGGTGTACTAGTGCTGAAAGTCTTCTCTTTATTCCCCTACTGGCTGGGTAGGGAAGCACAGAGAATGCTGCTCAGAATTGATGTAGTGTTGGTGATGTGTGAGGGGAGGAGATCCCTTCCACACCGACAACACTTCCAAAATCCTGTATGCTAACAGGGACCTTCTCCAACCCTCCCCTTCCATCCAACAATGTTGGTGAATATGTCGATGTGTGTTTAGATCGAATTGTCGGAGTGATTCAAAGACATCGACAAGATCATACCGACACCACATCAATTTTTAGTGCATCTAGGTCCAGTTATCACGCCTACACTCCCTCCTCCCCCTCTAGCTCTCTCATTTCCACCCTTTATCTCCCTCCCTTACCCTGACCCTCCTAGTCCTTCAGCACCTTATTGTAGATGGATTCAGGTGGACATGGAATTTTACCTTGCTCCTCCGGATTGATCCACAACACGAACTGCAGACAATTCACTCATCCCTTGGCTCTAGGTTTCAGAAGAATCAATAGAAAAAACAAACAACACAAGTTCTCTGAATTAGTGGTAAAAAAGAAAAGTGAATTTAGAACATTACAACTTACACCAGTGTTTCAGCCATTATTAGTGCCTTACTCTCTGAGTGCTGGTATTGCTTGTTTATATACTTTATAGTTGCAATCCAAAGCTTTCTACTCTTGGTATAGGACTGATTTATCCCCTTGTATCATTGAAATATTCCCAACACATTGCAAAGCAATGCATCAGAGACATTGCTACAATCCAAGGGGTTAACCCTTTGAGTGCCAGGAAGGTATGATTGATAAGCAGAGTCCTAATACATTTCTAATCAGTATTTTCGTGCAGTGAGAGTACACTTATTTTACTCCACAGGAAAAGCCATATAAAATATACTTTTTTCATGAACAATTTTCACTGCTCCTTTAATGCAGAGACAAACCATGGGCTGAACTAGCTAATCTTATAAAGCATAATGAACAAATAAAAAATGCCCGGTCACATGAAGGAAGCAAAACACAAATTTAATAGATAATAATACTTGAAATTCAGATGAGATGTTTTATTCAAAAGTTATTGCAACACAAACATTTTTTGGAGGTGTATTAATTTCATGGCCTGAAAAATGATGGGTAGTGCTGTTATTGCAGCAGTCTTTTGACAGCTATGGTCAGTAGACCATGAACCTCCATTTGATGATAAATTTCATGCCATTGAGATACTACAACCAAAATATGCAAGTTTGAGCTGCAATAATTTTTTAATAAAACCACTCTTGGCACTGGGACTTCCCTTGCTTTACTCGACAGGACAAGCTCTGCGATTAATATTATGTCAACATTAAGCTTTACTGTTACTTTAAATAAAATGTGAGAAAAATCACGGTCCAATTTATATTGGAAAAAAAAAGTTTTATAATGAATTACCTGATTCAGAATTACATTAAATGATATCGTGTCCTGATGTTTTACAAATTAGTGTTTATAAAATCCCTACAGAACCACGAGTCAACTCCTCATCAGCATATTTCCTCGTCTCAGTAATTGAATATTATAAAACGGGTCTTACTCTTCTTTATGTTTGGAAATGTGTCTATTTCCAAGTGAAAGCATTTTAATTAAGCTGTCACTTTATTCAGTTTCCGTTGATCTGAATTTGTAAAGGAAAAATGTGTTAAAAATATTCTTTTTTTTTTTTTGTTTCACTTAAAATTTATTAGAGATTTTTAGGGTTATAGAAAAATAAGAAAGGGGCAGGGGAATTGGACAGCTGAACGAATGTACAATGTAAAGGCAGGTATGTCTGAAGGCTTTGTGCGTAATTGTATACATAATTAACCCCTTAAGAACCAGTGGTCCAGGAAGTTATTTTACCTTAAGGACCGCTTTGATCCTTTCCGACGCGCAGGTACATGTGACCTGTTATGTGTACCGACGCACCATGTTGAGGTCTGAGAGAGACCACTCCAATTTTAGAACGGTCAATTTCAGACTACTTTTTTTACTTACATCGCTCCCGGAGAAACACTGTAAGTAAAATGCACGTGATGTGTTATGAGATTCACCAGTCCTTAAGGCAAAAACCATGTGTGATGGTCATAGCACATCGTTAAGGGATTAACAAGACATGTACAGAGTGTAAATAAACAATATTTGTTTTTTATGTATCCTTGGGGACCGGGGAAGGGAGATAAAAGGGAAGAATAGGCAGAGGGAAAGGACTTCCCTGGGAGGTGGTGAAGAGAGCAGGAGAGAAGGACAAGTCAGGAGCCAGAGGTGGACAAGTAGATTCATGAAAACAAATGAGTCAAGAGAGTCAAACAGTTAGAAAGTTAGAAAGGGGTGTATGCTTACATTTAAACATTGTAGCACATGCTTTCACCCAAAGAACCCAGGACATTCCATTCTTCTCCACTGTAATGGTAAAGTGACACTGGTCTATAGCCGACAGTCGGAGCTCTGACTGACCAACATCTGACCATCAGCTCCCTGAGGCACTTACAAGTGATCATGTTCTGATTGACATTCAACTGATCCTCAATACCCAGAATGTGCCCCCCGATCCCCTCCCCCGGACTGGAATCAGATGAGTCCCAAGTGGAGGACAGAGTGCACCGGGGATGACAGTGCAGTGTGTCCTAGTGTACAAAAGAGCTGAACAGCAAACATAGTAAGTTGCAATCTGATAAGCATAATACAATGTAAATAAAGATACCAAAGTAGCAATGATGGTTATGGTTATGTTAACCATTACTAAGTATAGATGAGCAGCAGTATCTAAGAATAATAAAGAAAACATGGAGAGGAGTGGGAGGAGGGCCAGACCAACTGAGGGTATTGGGGAAGTGCATGAGCTTTTAAGACATTCCACTCTGCTCCTTGTATAAAGCCAAGTGCAATGATGACATTGGAGTGTTCCTGCAAATGTTATAGGCTAATTTGGGGTATGCTTTCAGCACTTGAATTCACAACCTCATATCCTGTTGTCTGTCTCCTATTACCCATTTAGACGTTCAGCTCCTTGGGGCAGGGGCCTCTCTAATATTACTTATATGACTTTGACACTTAATTAGCCCCATTTATTTATTGTGATCTACTACTATTGTAAGGCAATGCGTACACTGTGCAGCGCCATATAAATACATACATACATATAGGCTTGTGAGATAGCTCAGTGGTAAAGTCCCTGACTATGGCTGGTGAGATAGCTCAGTGGTAAAGTCCCTGACTATGGATCCTATTCCAACCACAAGGTTGCAGGTTCGAATCCCAGCAGGGTCAACTCAACCTTTCATCCTTCCGAGGTCGATAAATGAGTACCATTAATTGGGTAATAATAACATCTATTATTTCAGCCGCCGTTTTGGTTAATTCCGAGAGCGTGCGCTGAAAGTGCTTTGAGTCCCACTGAGAGAAAGGCGTTATATAAATACTAGTTAATATTATATATACATACATTAAAGTCTCAATGATGTCGAAGTGTGCCAGTATGCACTAAAATGATCATACATTCTCGTACATACCTGGAAGTGCAGCCGTATGAATTCATGGCCAACATTATAGTGAGCTACATTGTAGAATTTGTACATCCTCCCAGCATCTCTAGGACTGGAGCTTTTTGTTCTTAGGAAGAATCTCACTAAAACGTTAAATCTACACATCATTTCTTGGCTAAATGTCCCTTTACAATTCCTGAGCCTGACCTCACTCCAGCCTATCTGCATGGGACAAAGAAGAGCAAGGCATAGCTCAGGGCTTGTCAGGGCTTAGGAAGGAGGAAGGTAATGTCATAGTGAGAGGCATTATGGGAGTAATGCTGCTCCAGGACATGACAAGCTGAAGGGACTTCCAGTCCATGCTGCCATTTTGTGATTGTTCATGTCACAACTTAGGTCTCTTCCTCAGGCATGTTAACATGCCTGAGGAAGAGACCTAAGGTCTTGAAAGCTTGCATTCTAAATCTGCTTAGTTAGCCAATAAAAGGTATCAAAAACTATATTTGCCTCCTGTATTTCTACGGCTAACACGGTACCAACTCTCAAATTTATAACAGTGCTCTTACTCATTTATAAATAACCCCTGGAATTATCACCAGTTGCTGTGACAAAGACAATTCTTTAAACATAACCAAGAGCGCAGGTTTGCTATATTTTCTGTCTGGCTTTTTGCTTTAGGCCTCGGACTAATTTGTGGGGGCTTGGTGAACCCTCTCATTCCTTGCAGCTATCTATATTTTCTTCACTTCGGTTTTTATTGTGTACTTGAGATGATATGGTGAGCTAGCGCTGAGAGTTTTCTCTTCTTCTTTGCTCTTACATATCTCCTTTTTCTCATTCAAGCAGCTTTTTCACTGAAATCTATCTAATTTCACAACTAGAGGTTATGTAAAATGAAATGCATTTGAAATCAGTGCATACATGTTTGCTCTCACTTGCAAAGAGGTTATTTAATCCCTTAATGACCAGGAAAAATCTGGGGTGGTTTGCACCTAAGGACTGGAGCAATTCTGACCCTTTTGACTATGTCTTTGTTCAACAGTGTTTTCAATCTAAGTCCTCTATTTCACCCATGCAAATTATATGCTGTTTTTTCAGTCACAAGTAGGGCTTTCTTTTGATACCACGCTTATATGGCTAAACCACCACTGATTGTATGAAAAATAAAGAAAATGTTAAAAAAAAATTAAAATACCATTTGTGCCCAATGGGTTAATTTTTTTATCTAGAGTGCATGAAAGATATGACCAGTCATACCTACAAAATTTGCTGTTTTACAGGGGTACTGTCCCTCTGGGTGAATTTTTTTTCACATATGATTGTGTGGTGTGTATAATTGTATTACATTGTTCTACAACATTAAAACTTCCATTAAATTGTTTTTAAACTTCAGTAGATGTTTTTTTTAATTCACTGGTTTAATCTAATTTTATCTTGCTCAAGTTTCTGTTAGCAGGTCCAAAAAGGACCTGCATTTATCCTGCCCAATGCACAAGCTCTGAAGGGGTTAATACCCGTAACTCTGACCTCTATTTCTTCCTTAGCTTGGCTCTCTCTTACTCTCACAGTAAAGAATAGAGAGGCAGAGAACAGTCACAAAGGCACAGTGTAAGACACATTGTCTTTGTGAAAGTAAATGCCAGTACACGTGACCGCTGTAGGAGCGATCACATGTACCGCAGAACAGAGAAGGACTGAAATGGTGGCTTCCACCCACTCACTACAGGCCACCATTTTTGATAGAAGGTGAGTCTCATTATGAAGGTTTTAAAAGTTGAGTGATTTTAATGTTTTAATCAGATATTAAATCCTACGCGTTTAGCTTATATTCTATGTATGATACATTGGATGTGTTATCAACAGTGTTTCATCTCTGTAATAGGTTTCTTGTTGACTCCTCAATAAAATTATATTATAAAAAAAATCCTAAGCGTTTTTTACAAGAAATCGTAAGGGGTATTGTGTTTTTAAATGTTTTTATTTCAGGTCTCAAATCTTACGCTTTTATTCACAAGAATACATCAGGGACTCACAAGAATAATTTTTGTATTCACAAGAATAATTTTAGATAGGGACTCACTTTATATGGGGTAAGAGAGCTTAGACATACTTTGTCCTAAATATTCAAAGAAATCCTTATATTTACTAACATAGTGATATGATATATGCTCAATACAGGGGGCATTTTAGAAAACATGTATGGATCAGTGCAGGTTTTCTTTTTTCTGTCTGGCTTTTTGCTTTAGTACTTGACCAAATTTATAAGGGCTTGGAGAACCCTTTCATTCCTTGTGGCTATATTTTTTCACTTTGGTTTTCATTGTATACTGGAGATGATATGATGAGCTAGTGATGTGAGCTTTCTCTTTTTCGTTTATTAATCTCGCCCTTTGATTGTAAACAATAATTAATTTACCAAACCTGTAGTTCCAGCTTGTTCCATTAGCCATACTTTAAGATTAATAGGTAATCTTTCAAAAGTGTCTGTGACACACCACGCATAGCACAACAAAGAAATCATCATCAGGAATTGACACAGGGACTTGGGTCTAAAGTATTTTAGCATCTTGAGACAATGCTGTAAAGTTGATGTTTTACTTTGAATTTCTGCTGTTGATTACAAATTCTGAAAATCAACTCGCATGCACATTTCCTTCTGTGGCGCTGTCACCTCAATTAACGGCAATCACATGATGCATGAGTGACTCATTTAGTTCAAAACCACTAATGTATTTAGTGAGTCACTTTTGCATTTGACATGCATATAATTTGCATATAGATTTCCCTTTGTGTTAAAGTATTGAGGCCATGTTTCTGAATGCAAAAATACAAAGAAGAAATCAATCATTTCAGTTTAAAAGTAATTTCAGAAAGTACTCTCAGCCGGAACTTAAGAAAAATATTTTGTATACTCTACACTGTATTTCTGAAGAGGGGGTGCACTTACAGGGACACTAACATCTCTGAATTATCATCTCCTACTCACTTTATTCTGGTTAGAAAATCTTAAAGAATGCTACAAATTTTTTGTTTGGCCTAGATTCCATTTGTTTTGATAAGTTTATAAACTGTTTTTATTTAATCCTTTGAGTGCCAGAGGGGTACGCAACGCATTGCTCTGCTATACGTTGTGTACCCCTTTGGCAGTCAAAGGGTTAATACATAAAGAAAATAATAGCTCACAGCTCTAACTCACCATAATACATATAATTAATAAAGTGTAAATAAGAATAATGTTGTGAATTTATAGATAACAGCATAGAATGAAAGGGTTCCCCAGTCATTAGGCCGAAACCTAAAGTGTGAATGCAAAATAAAAGGACAAACCTGCATTTCTCTATACAAGGTGCAATGTGTGCCCCAAATCAAGCATATATTATACTACTGTGTTGATAAGTATGAGGACTTTGTTCAAAATGTGGCCAAACATTGTTAAACTTGCCAACATCGTCCAGGTACCTCACTATATGGTAAGTCCTTACTCTAATACACCTGTAAAGCTCTATGTAAATTAAAAACAGTCCCAGAGGAGATGTTATAATAAACATGTTGGAGGGGGTGGACCCTTTAAATATAGTATTTTTGATTCATGGGGGTCCCCATAATTGCAATTAAAAGCAAAAGTCTTACAACAGTTTAAAAAGGTGTAGAAGAAGGACTTGCTTGTTATAAAGAAAACTCCGAGGCCTGCATTCAGTGGGTGCCCATCCAAGAGGACTGTGGATCCACCAGGCCTCTTTACAGGCAAAATGTTCCCATCCCCACAGGTCATATATTTATTAACACAGTAGTATTATATATGCCCAATACAGGGCACACTTTTGCACCTTGTATAGGGACTCTCAGGTTTGTCTTTTTATCTTTTATTTAATACATGTCCATTGTAGTCTATGGAGAAATTGGTAGACAAAACTCTTGGAAAAGTTATCCGCTGCAATGGAATCCAGATGTTTTAGAGATAACATCTCTAATCAGTCCCGGATGTCACGTCCATAGAGGTCAACATAACCATTACTTAAAACAACAAGAAGTGCAACAAAACAGAAAAAGTACAACTAAGTGTAATAGTTTATTACACCAATAATAAAATACACAATAAAAATGCGCACTCACATTGCCCTCCTCTTGGGCTTTATGCATCTCAAAAGTCTCCGCTTATATGGCCACGATACTGTGTCTCTTCAAACCACTGTCTCCCGCAGTATGATCTCCGCAGATGGATTTCTTCCTCTACTTGTCCAGATGGTCCTATAGATAGTGATGCTGCACCAATATTTGGTTATCACCAGCTATAAACAGTCCAGGTTGGACATAGGGAAACTAGTCTGGTGACAACTGCAGGGAGTGGGCATCCATGACCATTACTGACAGGACTACTGGACTGAACTTCTGTCCCACTGCGCATGTAATCTTCTATTGACTCGTGTATAATGTCTGCTTCAATCTGAAAGAAAAAAAAATGAATGTATTTCAATGAGTGACTTTTGAGCCCAATACTCCAGCCACCATGAATATGACATCTAGGGTGAGCTGAAAATATTATGTCTTGAATCAAGGTTCAAGGGTAAAATTCTTAGAGAACATTAAGATAATCAGGAGTCACAGTAAAATTACTATTCACGTAAAACTGTTTTCGGAAAATCTGGAATACCTTTTTGCAAAAAAGGCTGTTTTTTGTGTGCTTCATTTGCCCTTTAAAGCGGAACTGTCAACATCATAACATTACTAATATAGCGATAGGTAAAACCATACTTCTATTATGCTGAATAAGTCTGCGTTATTGAAAAAAAACAGCTTCCTCTGCAGCCACCAGTGTACAACAGCGCAGACATCTTAGAGGAAATGTACTTCTGAGTTTACACTGTCTGTCCAGTTCACTGCACGAATTGGACGAATTGGTGGTGACATTTGTTGGTTACCTTAAGGTAACGGCAGTTGCTGATGGTGCAGGAGCATAGAGCTTCTCTTTTAAGCTCTGTGCGGTGGATGCCTCCAGAAGAAGTTGGGTTTCTGCAATAGAAATATGGCTTTACCTATTGCTACATTAGTAAAGGATTGGGTGGCAATGTTATGATGTTGATAGTTCCACTTTACACCAATAAAATAGCAGAACGTGTACTCATCAGAAAAAATAGTCACAATAAACACAACAGGTTCCTCTCCAGTCATTCATCTGATCATGGTAGGAGAACTTCAGTGGGTTTGACTGGCAGGTCTCCAGAATGTCTCTCCTCCTCTCCTTCTTTCTCAGTCTCATTTGCATTTACCTCATCCCTCTTCTCCTCTTCCATCCCTCTCAGTCCTTCTCTCTACTGCTTTCCCTGACTTTGTCACTCTTATGGTAGGATAACGTTTGCGTTATTTACTGACCAAGTGCAGTTGTAGAGTACAGTATGATAGGAGGACAACTAAACAGTAACAGACTAGATATGGACAACACAGAACTAATGTCTAGAGGGGGAATCTCCCAATAAGGTGTATCTAGACACACAGTTCCATGACAGGGATTTCAATACTTTAATTATTACTCCAATTAAATTCATAAGACCCTGATTTAAATACAATCAATGGCAGAGATTCATAAATTGGGAATCCAACTGGATTAATAAATTGTAGACCATGAGTCCAGAGGGTCAATGAAAGTTTGAAGAGTAATGACTCATATCCTGTATTTATGGGATTTTTTTCATGCAGCGCTTTCTAGTATAAGAAAGTGTTTAAATATATTTACATGCATTTTTTGGATATTCTTATTTTATATCATGTCATTATATAGAGGAGGTTATGAAAAATGATAACTCTTTCATATCTAAATGTTTTACTTTCATGACCTTTTCTTCCCACATTGTAAAATATTGTTTTATATTCCATTCCAATCCATGTTTCATGTACGTACGTATGTATTTTTATTTATATAGCATCATACATGTATGCAAATATTTACAAAAATACGGGACAGAGTTAAGAGCATCAGGATAAATTGAGATCATTGCATTATTAGAGAGGGAAGAAGTGCAGCAATGGAAACCATTCATTAAGTAGGGAACCCTGCCCCAAACAGCTGAAAATCAAATTAATTATATTTATTCAGCCATTGACATAATACTCAAGTTGTCTTTGGTCTTCTTCTTGGGCATTTAATATCAAGTGGAATCCATTCAAAAATTAATGTGGTTCCTCTACCTTCAGGACTTCTTGCTATGTGGCCTGCCCATTTACATTTCTGGCGCTTTACTCTTTCAATGATGTCATAGACCTTTGTTGACAAGTCCATGCAAATGTTTGATGTGTCATACTTCTCTGTGTAACCTTAGGTTTTGTATGCCTTTGGCGTTCAGTATCCATGTTTCACAGACATACGTAAAAACTGGGAGGAAATGTTGGTCCAAAAATTTACACTTGAGGCAGATTGGTAAATTTGTCTTAAAGATAGTACTACCAAGTTTTCCCAATGTTTGCAATCCCAATTTTATTCATTGCTCAATTTCCATCATGGTGTTTCTATCAGATGACATTTACTGTCCAAGATACACATACTTGTCCACTTCTAGTTCTTGCCCATCTACTGTGATTTTCATTGGTATGGTAAATTTGTTAAACATGACTTGAATTTCATTGATATTCATTTTCTGGCCAAAATTTTTGCTTTCCTGTTGTAGCTTTCCAATGCTTTCTTGCAGTTCTTCGGGTCTACTGGCAAAGATTGTGATAGTGTTTGCAAAATCTAAGTGATGTCAGCAGTCTCCACTGATCTACACTTTTCCGTCACAATTTAGTTTGGGAAAAATGTATCCTATACAAGCAAAAAATTATTTGGGGGAGATTATGTCTCCTTGACGGATGCCTTTTTCTTTCTTGATCTGGACTTTATCATTATTGATTTGTTTTCACAGATTGATTGGAGGATATTAATGTAAGCTCTGTCTATTCCTTAGTTGATCAGGGCATCGATTATTGCTTGCTTTTTCACTGAGTCAAATGTTTTTTCGTAGTCAATGAAAGCTATGCATAATGGAGGCATGTATTCATTATACTGCTCTATAACTTGTTGTACTGTCTGGATATGGTCCATTATACTGAAACCACTCCTAAAGCCTGCTTATTCTTTAGGTTTGCCATGTTGAAGGGATAGTAATGCTTCACAAAAACAGCAGCTCCAATTAATCTTCATAATAATTGAGCCATAGAGAGTGTTATTTCAATACGGTCAGAGTTGTAGTTCAAGAGTAATTGAATAATAAAATATCCCCCTCCTGCCCCTTTTACTTTGTGTGAGCCACCTCCCCTCAGATGTGTGATCTTGTCTTTAGACCAGACAGGTCACAGCAAGGGACAATCTTCTTACTGGGAACATAAGGAAACCCCTTTTCCTTTAACAGGTTTTTCAGTTTTTTTCCTTATGATCACTGAAGATTGCCCGTCTCTGCGATCCATCCGGGCAGTCTTGCTGCTCTGAGGTAAGCAGTGTTACATCAGTAAAAGGGGTGGGAGGGGGATACTTTATCATTCAATTACTCTTGAGCTACAACTCTGACAGTACTGAAATAACACTCTCCATGGCCCAGATACTATGAAGATTAATTGTAGCTGCTTTTGTTGTGAAACATTACTATCCCTTTAAGTTTTTGTCCAGTCATAGTTTACCTAGGGCTTTGAATAAGGGTTGACCTTTGGTTTTTCAACATTTTAGTAGTGACTTTATCAGGTCAGCTGCTTTGCCATTTTTCATTGATTTTATTGCAGATACTAATTCCTCTACCAAATGTCGGCCACAACTTCAACTTCTGGCACTGCATTCAGTTGTTGGCCTTCAACTTTACAAATATTTGAATACAATTCTTTCACTTGTTTTAGTATTTGTTGCTGAGTTTTTGCTGTTGTTCAATCTTTAAAGTGATAGTAATACTTAAAAATTACTATGCCCCATCTTGTAGCACTTCAAAAACTGAGTAAAATGAGCCCAGTGGCATCTCTCAAACCTTTAAGGTTTGAGAGATATCCGCTTTCAAAGTTCCCTCTCCCCTGATGTCAGCATTGTAGCTGACAGCAGGGGAATCCGGTCGCGGGACCGGCAGAGGCTCTGCAGCAGAGCCGAGGTTGCGGTAATAAAAAAGAAACCCTTAATTTAAAAGGTCTTCTATGTGTGCTTGCAAACCAAGCACACATAGAAGACCTTTTTAGTGAAGGATTTTTTTATTATTACCATGATATTGGCTCTGCTGCAAAGCCGCCGGCTGATCCCAGGAGAGGATTCCCCTGCTGTCAGCTAGAATGCTGACGTCAGGGGAAAAGCCAAAAAGAGGGAACTTTGAAAGCGGATATCTCTAAAACCATGTAAAGAAACAACATTTTTGGGCGGCTTAAGGAGTCCTGATAAAAATATCAAACCACTAGCAAACGCCAAAATCTGGAAAAAGTGTTGTTTGTGCTAAATGGATGAATGACCCTCCCGGGACTATTTCACAACTTTAACACACAATAATCCATAGCACTAAACTAGGCACTAATCTATAAAAAAAACAGAAAAAACTTTATTCATTAAGTCATAAAAAAGACAAATATTACACATCATGAATAAGCGGTGACACGCGAAACGCGTTGATGTAGCCTTTTCCTCTGGTCATCTGAGGGGTTCTGTCTATATGAGTTTATGCACGTGTAATATTTGTCTTTTTTATAACTTAATGATTAAAGTTTTTTCTATTTTTTTATGGATTAGTGCCTAGTTTAGTGCTATGGATTATTGTGTATCTCTCAAACCATAAAGGTCTGAGAGATGCCGCTGGGCTAATTTTACTCAGTTTTTGAAGGGCTACAATATGAGCAATAGTAATATTTAAGTATTACTATCCCTTTAAAGGGATAGTAATACTTCATTTTAACTTTATTCTATTTCGTAGGCATTAAAAAACATGAAGAATTATATAAGTCTTATCTCTCAAACCTTTATGGTTTAAGAGATATTCACAAGCAAAGTTTCCCCCTCCCGCCCCTTTTACCTAGTGTAAGCCATCTCTTCTCAGATGTGGAATGCAGTCCATAGACCAGACAGATAACAGAAGGGGACAATCTTCTTCCTATGAGAACAATGAAAGCCCTGCCCCCCTTGACAAGTTTTTCAGGTTTTCCCTTATCTTAATTGAAGATTGTCCCTCTCTGCAGTCTACCTGGGCACCTCCCTTCTGCTCTGGCTGAAGAGTGTGACATCAGTAAAAGAGGCGGGAGGGGGACACTTTGTCATTGAATTACTCTGAAACTACAACTCTGACAGAATTGAAATAACACTCTCCAAAGTCCAGATACTATGATGATTAATTAGAGCTGCTTTTATTATGAAACATTACTATCCCTTTAATGCAAACACTTGGCTCCTATGTGTGGCCATCTTCTGTTTTGCTTTCTTTAGCGCTTGATTGTGTTCCAGTGTCCTTTTGATGAGCTCAACATTGTAATGGCGCATTTCTTCTTTTATGTGCTTCCTTATTGTCTTGCACATTTCTACATATTATACACTGTTTCTAATATTACTGTTTTGCTTCACTTCTCTTTGCTTTTTCATCATCTCTTTATAATCGGGTTGGTTTTTCTTGTTTTACTATAGGTGCAAGGGCATGAGCAGTGTCTATGAGAATGTCAATAACTTTTTCATTGTGGATTGAAATGCCTGTTTATGGAAGGTCTTGCACTTATGTGATTAGAAATTACTAACTCAAAATCTGAATGATTTTTCAATAGCTGGCTAGTGTCGATCTTCATGTTTGTTGACTTGGTCATTCTTTATTTCTTTCTTGCAGTCAATTCTGATTTTTGCTTTTACTAGATAATGGTAACTTCCAATGTTAAAGGAACAGTAAACATTTTTTATGAAAAAATATATATTGTAGGGATTTTCCTATTGAGTAAAATAAGGGTACTCCCACTGCAGAGAAATTTATATTTCCAGAGTTATTACAGTTTAAACCCATGTTTTTTTACATTAGCAGTGCCCTCAGTAAATTCACTTCCTGTCAGTTAGAACTATCAGGAAGTAAACACAGTAAATTCACTTCCTGGTTATTTGAACTGCTATAAATTTTGAATAAAACACTTGACAGCGATGGGAGTGACCTTGTTTTTTTCAGCAGGACATGATCTATAAAATAGGTGTTTTCATTAAAAAAAGTTTACTGCTCCTTCCACAGTGAGTGGAAATTGTTTTATTATTTGCAATTATGAAGCCGATTTCACTTGTATTGCTGTTAGAGCTTTTCCATGTCCATTTTCTCAGGGCCTTTTTCCTACAGAAAAAATTCATGATGTACATATTTTGTTCTTCTGTAAATTCGATCAGTTGGTTGGCTCTGTTGTCTCTTTTTCCAGTTCCATGTGGTCTAATAGATTTTTCACCATTTTGTATCTTACCAGTTCTCGCATTGAAATCTCTCATTAGAAATTTGTAGTGGTAATTGTCCTGTTTGTAGAGGCATAATAAATCATCATAAAACTCTTAAACTTCATCATCACTGTGGCTACTTGTAGGGGCATAAACTCAGGGCCGGTACCACCTATAGGCGAGGTAGGCACAGGCCTAGGGCGCACATGTACTGGGGGCGCAGGCATGCGTCAGAGAAGAGCTGCGCCCAGGGCCGGCCGTTCCCGCTAACAGGACTCTTCCGCCGGGCACTGCAACACAGTCAGGTCTGTGTAGCGACTGCGCTCCCTCATCGCCGTTGGCTCTTGAGCTGGTATGGACAAGTTGGAGCTGATGAGGGCAAAGTGGAGCTAGTGGGGGGGAAAGTTGGAGCTGGTGGGGCAAAGTGGAGCTGGTGGGGGCAAGTTGGAGCTGATAGGGGGCAAACTGGAGCTGATAGGGGGCAAACTGGAGCTGATAGGGGGCAAAGCGGAGCTGGTGGGGCAAGAAAAGAGGTGGGGTATAAGTAGGCAGGGTATAAAGGGGTGGGACACAAGGGGTGAAGCCAAGGGGCAGCAAAATTAAGTTTTGCCTAGGGTGGCAAAAATCCTTGCACCAGCCCTGCATAAACTTGATTGATCTGAAGAATATAGTGACTGTTTAGTTTGATAGCACAGCAAGCAATTATTTCTGAAAAAGTTTCTAGTTTTTCGACTGAGTCTGTCCGTTTTTCGACTACATTGTCCATCATTGGTTTCCTTATAGTATAGCCAGAGTTCATCTTCTAATTTGACTAAATCTTTGCCTTTTTTATGAGTCTCAAATAAGTTCTTGCACTAGTTCCTCTAAGTGTGAAACCATACTCATAGATTGAATGTTAAGCATTTCAGTGTCTAAAGACCAAAGGCAGCCTGACAGAACCTTCTTTCATTGCGTTAGTCTTCCCACTGCCATAGGAAGTAGCACACAAGCCCCAGGGGAAAGAGGGTAATTTTTTTGTTGTGAAGCTATGTTGAGGGATTGGGCTATAATCTGCCATGCTGTCCAAGTGTAGGTTGGCAGATTTTGGACTGATTTGATCTGGTGTTTTTGGCTCTGATCTGTCCACTTTGTGTGACCCTTCCAGAAGTATATGCTCCAGATGGCATAGTTCTTGGTTTCATTGACACACGCAAACACTCCCCACACGATAAGGCAAAGACCCATGGGAGTGATGTCCCGTGTCATTATATGTTTCCTAAATGGGGAGGGACAAATCATTTTCCAAGATTTGTACGAATGTTGTGTGTATTTAACTAGAGGCAGTGCTCTCTTTCTTTTCTTTCATTCAATCTTAGCTTTACACTAGTCTGGTGAAATGGGCAGAGACCCATGAAATGCGTTAAGGAAGCTTTTAAAGCAAATTCTAAAGTAAATAAATATTTTACATCCCTTCACCTATCACTTATGTGTTTGCATGATTTTCTACGGGCAAAGAGGAAAGCAAGGATCAGGAAGAACCTGAACACTGAGATTCTGAGAGATCCGAGCATAAACTGACAATAAAAATAATGTTACATGCCAGCTTAGTTTAGCATGTACTACCACTGACCATCACGGAATGTAAGCACTTTATTTTACAATCTATACTGCTCAATTTGTGTACTTATCCTATGTAATAATTCTCTAGGATGTTTGTCCGAAGCCGTCATGCGCAGTATAGACTGTGCTCTCGGCAGTCATGGCCAGTAGAGGCTGCCCGTGTTGCAGTCATGCGAAGTACAGACTGCCTGAACATGCCGCGGTTGATACGGAGCAGGGCGCTCCAAATTCTGACCTGAGTCCTCTCTGCGCACCGTACTGGGACCGATTGGTCCCAGGAAGGTGTACAGAGAGGACTATGGTCTGAATTTGGAGCGCCCCGCTCCTTATCAGCCACGGCGCGTTTGGGCAGTCTGTACTGCTCATGACTGCAGCACAGGCAGTGAACAGAGAGGCTATGGGCACTAGCCGAGGCTGCTGGGTGGCACTGTGACCCGTGTACACGGGCTTTTAAACTATTTTACGTATCTTTAGTATTTTTTGGAATTCACCTGCATTCTAATGTGGAGTGGATTTATAGAAGTACAGTGGACAGGAGAAGTTGGGAGTTAAAAAGGTTATCTCAGTGTCATGCTTTTTGAGTGGGGGTGGTATATATTTCTCTATATGCATAAGGATGTGAGGTTAATTGACCCCTGTAGTCAAACACTGGCTCATGAGTATATCTTATCCCGTTTATATAAATACATACAATTTGAATCTGCACTCTTCATTGGTCACTATTGTTTACAACATTCCACACTGCTCTGGTCCCACCTGTCACTCCCTTCCAGTCAGATCTAGCCAATGTGCTTAAACTGACCAACTAACAACCATTCAAAGTCTGGTACCATGGATGCTCCCACTCAGGTGAAAATGTGGACTGTGATAGTTTCACTTTAAATCAACAGGAAACACAAGGGACCTTTTTTATTTGAAGTTATAAATTGCCTCCTTTCTTCTCATTTTGCTAATAGAGCAATGTTGCCGACCTTACTATACACAATTCTGGACAACATTTGAAAGCTCAGCAGTACTTCTTTTGGCTAATTCCCTTTAGTGTTTTACTCAAAACAAAAGAAATATAGAGATGTGGAAATATGCTTACACAAAGTACCTGTAATCCATGCAGATTCAGCACTAATACATAATTCGTCATCCGTGTCGGTCATTTTTCACCTTTTCTTTTATCAAAAATTCCCATGGCTTCCGAGATAAACTTCACTAACAAGTTTTAACTACTGGAAACTGTTTCAAGTAAAACTCAACATTAACAGAAAGATAGTGGAAATCCTATATAATAATTTGCTAAAATGTGTGTAACGACGCAGTCGTGTGCAGTAGAGAATGCTGCGCGTGCTGCAGTCATGCACAGTAGAGACTGTCCGCGCTGCGGGTCATACAGAGCTGGACGCTCCGGTGTGGGCAGTCTCTACTGTGCATGACTGCCCCGTGACCACCTGGCAGTGGTGCTGTGGCCTGTGTAACGGGCTCTTCAACTAGTTTTAAAAATAAAGGGCCTTATATATAAAAATAAAGTATAGTAATTCTGGGGCAAGCTAAATACAAATTACAGGGGATGAAAAAAAGTTGCTATTTCATTTAATGCTATTTTTTTAATCCATCATATTCTAGAGATGTATCCAACACATTGCAAAGCAATGAGCTGGAGAATTCTCTAGCATTCAATGGCTTAAAAGATCTGTTTAACCCCTTAAGGACCGGCCGCGCATGCACGTGGCTGTCACTTAAGGACCACCGAGCATGTTTTTTTTCGCAATTCGATTCCAGACTCCCAGAACAGCATGTAGCCTCGCGGGGAGACTGGAATTCCATGACGGTCCAGGACCGTCATGGGTCCTTAAGGGTATACCAACCCATGACGGTCCAGGACCATCATGGGTCCTTAAGGGGTTAAATCAATGAGATTGTAAACATTTTTACTTTCTTTCTCCCTTCTCTCCTATTCCCCCCACCAGTGTATGACAGGAATGCCACCCCCCAGTGCAATATAGAATAGAATGGCTACCAAACATCCATCATCCAAACATCATCCAAACATCCATGATGTATCACCTCATATTTTTTTACCATAGGTTTAGTTAATAAAGTAGTATTAGGAAACTTGTAACTTCAAGCTTTGCTAGTTGACAAAATGCAGCACGCTGAATCTTCAGCAAACCTCTTGTTCTATTCCTCCCTCCCAGCTGCCACAGGAAGCGCATTCACGCATCCCTTTGATGTGGTGTGAACGGCTTCTATCTATCAAGCTCCGATCCACATTATACTGAGGTTGCACAGCACAGAAGATACAATATCTTTAAAAGTACTTACATTTAGAAAAAAAAAAAAGCTTTCCTAGTACTACTTTATTAACTAAATCTATGGTAAAAAGATGTTTATGAGGTGATACATCCCCTTTAAGTTGGTTGGAAGAAACAATATAACAAGATATGAATGAGTATAATGCATTTTCCACATATACAACATGCATAACTGGGAGATAACAAACAATGTAATTGAGAGCATGAAAGATGTATTATTGTTTGAAACTGGAGAGATGATCTCATGTGCCCACCAGCTTCGTTATGGAGGTGGTGGGCCACAGCTCAGTCCCTGGAGCATCAGACACCTCTCACTGGAATATACGTATAAGAAATATGAGACTCAGTAGTAGAATGTGGATCCACCGGGGGAGAGACACTCCTCGTTGTCTGATCGTCATAGATATTAAGGAGAGATTTAACCCACTGTCCCTTGATGGGTCTACATAGCCCAGGTAATACACTAGCCTTAGCAGAAGCAGAAGCTTGATGAGTTCAGAAGGGCTCTTTAATAGAGAAACATATACATAAGTAGATATGGAGTTGGAAAGTTTGAAGTGTTATAATCGTGCATAGCTACCCATAACGATTCATGAGAGTCATCCTTGAAAAGTGGTTAAGTCTTACCCAATATGAGTCTGGTATGCACAGAAAACTGATAGTAAGCAACACATTTGAGATTTCATTAACAGATCAACTGGATGGATAATTAGAAAATTCCAGTTCTGGCTTTATCAGTTTGGAATGTAACATACTATGTATACAAGTACAAACACACAAATATAGAAGCAGACATTCACGGACAAACACATAGAAACAGGCATACACATAGACCCATGTACACACACACACAGAGTCACAGAGAGATGTGTACATTTAGACACACATATAGACACATGTACACACAGAGACACTAACACATATATAAACATCTAGACATACAAAGATTCATACACACAGACCAAGGTATAGAAGCAGACACACACATAGACCTATATACACACAGAGACACACAGACACGTAAACAAACAGACATACATAGATGCATACATGTAGACACACACATATAGACACGTACATACATAGACATAGATATACACAGATACATACACACAGATGCACACATGTATGCACACAGAGGCACACAAACACGTGCATAAACACACAGACATACACATAGACAGATGCATACATGTACACACCATGAGGGCGCATCTACAGCGGGTACAGAGGGCAAAGTTGTGAAAGGGCCCGGCATCCAAGGAGGCCACAGGGTCCAATAGGTTTTAGTTATGTATCTGTGAAACTATTTTTGTTTTAGGGGAACCAAACAAATGGTTGCACCAGGGCCCTGAAAAGGCTAGTTACACCACTGATATACATAGACGTGTACACAGACAAACACATCCAAAGACATTTACCCATATACTACACAATAACAAATTCCCAAGAATCCTTCAGTGGGAGAGATTTGGGGTTCTGGACTCCTTTTGCAAAGAATTAAGTCAGTTGTTGTGAAAATAACATTTATAAGGAATGAGTGGACATTTTCAGTTTTAGTTTCCCTCTTTAGGAGATATTAGGTGTCCATACCTCCCACGTTTTTCTCTTTAGGAGATATTAGGGGTCCATACCTCCCATGTGTCCCTCTTTAGGAGATATTAGGGATCCATAGCTCTCAGGTGTCCCTCTTTAGTAGACGGTATGGCTCCATACCTCCCAAGTGTCCCTATTTAGGAAATAATATGAGTCAATACCTTCCATGTGTCCCTCTATAGGAGATATTAGGGATCCGTTCCTCCTAAGTGTCCCTCTTTAAGAGGGGCAATCCTCTTTTAGATCCAAATCCCTCTGTCCTTCTTTTTAGGAGATCAGACTGCTGATAATTAAGCTAGTCTTTATCGCAACTTTTTGTTTTGCCTACTAATACACAGTATAACCCTGTATGTTCCCTCTTGATAGAAATGTATCTAATCTTCTGTTAACTGTATGCATTGTATCTGTCATTACCATATCCTCAGGCAAGGAAAAAACCTTTCATCTGCTGAAGTAGAAACCTAATCTCCTCTGATCTTATTAGGTGGCCCCTATTTATTTGATCATTCCTGTGAATAGCTGACCAGAGAGATCCTTGTATTGGCTTCTCGTGTACTTGTACATTGTGATCAAATCTCATCTTATATATAGCTGACTGTCTCAATGAATATGTCTGTTCAGTTTTTACAGAGGAAGGTGAAGGGAAGGGAGCTCTGTTAGAAAAAAAAATAACAAGACATGGGAAGCATGCATATTTAAAGAAGAAGAAGTTCTACTTCCACTCTCTAAGGTAAAAAACAGATAAATCATTGGCATCAGATGGAATACAATGAAAGTTATTATAATTTAAGCGTGTTCTGGCAAAAACTTTAACAGAATTATTCATTCAGTCACTATCAAGAGAAGTAGTTCCAGAAGATTAGAAGGTAGCAAATGTAGTATTACTTTATAAAAAAGTAGCAGGGAAGAGTCTGGCAACTACAGACTAGTAAGTCTTACATCACTAGTGGGAAAATTAATGGAAACTATGTTAAAGCAAAGAATTGTTAAATATCTGTACTTAAGTGGCTTGCAAGCAAGATCCCAAACAGCATGGATTTATAGCAGGGAGATCTTGTCAATCTAAGCTCATAGATTTTTTTGACTGGGTATATAAAATAATAGACTGGGGGGCATAGCTTATCTAGATTTCAGTCTGACATTGTCCCTCATAGAAGACTCTAATAAATTACAGTGTTTGAGTCTGGATGTAAAAATAGGTGAATGGTTAAGGCAATGGCTGAGTGACAGGAGACAGAGGGTTGTAATCAATGGAGAATATCTAGATGAAGGTCATGCTACTAGTGAGGTACCTCAGGGATCGGTACTGGGGCCCATTATTTTTATTAGTGATATTGAAAAAGGTCTTCATGGTGAGGTATGAGATTTTGCAGATGATACAAAGATCTGCAACAGGTAGATATACCTTGGGGAGTAAGCCAAATGGCAAATGATTTTGGTAAATTAGAGGAACGGGCAAGAGTGTGGCAGTTGCAGTTTAATTTTGATAAATGGGATGTAAAAATCCAAAGGCAGAATATAGTATTAAGGGTACTGTGCTGTCAGAGACAACAGAGGAAAGGTATCTGTGAGTAATTGTTTCTGATGACTTAAAAGTAGGCAGGCAATGTAACAAAGCAGCGGGCAATGCAAGCAGGGTGCTGTGTTGTATAGCTAGGGGTATTAGTAACAGAAAAAGGGAAATGGTCATGCCACTCTACAGATCTCTGGTTATACCTCACCTAGAGTATTGTGTACAGTACTGGGGACCCCGTCTCCAGAAGGATATAGATACTCTAGAGTAGGGATGTGCACAGACATTTTGGGGGACAGGGGCTCAAATTAAAAAAAGGGCACTTCTCATAATTATTTATTTATTTATTTATTTATTTTGTTAAAAGGGCACAAGGGCACTTTGGACAAAAAGGGCAGGTGCTCAAGTCCCCCTTGGTGTCTATGTGTGCACGTCCCTGCTCTAGAGACAATTCAATGAAGAGCTACTAAAATGGTGACTGGTTTACATGAAAAGGACTATCAGGATAGACTAAAGGATCTGAACATGTATAGCTTGGAGTAGAGAAGAGAGAGGGGATATGATAGACACATTCAAATACATGAAGGGATTCAACAAAGTACAGGAGAGAAGTACATTTCAAAGGAATAGAAATGTTAGGAGAAGATGTCATAGTCTAAAACTAGAGGTACAGAGGTTTAGATGTAATATAAGACAGTTTTACTACACCAAGTGGGTAGTAGATAAGTGGAATAGCCTACCAGCAGAAGTGGTAGAGGTTAATACAGTCATGGAATGTAAGCATGCATGGGATAGGCATAAGGATTTCCTGAACATAAGACAAGACCAAGGCCAAATAAGGTTTGAGGTTTTTACATTAGGAAAATGAGAAGGCTAGATGAGCTGAATGGGTTTTATCTGTTGTCAAATTCTATGCTTTTGTGTTTGTCTTAGGCGTCTTTTCTCTAGAGTAAATAAACCAAGTTTGTCTAGTTGTTCCTCTTACATCAAGTCTCCCATTCCCTTAATTAATTTTGTTGCTCTTCGCTGTACCCTCTCTAGTTCTAGTATATCCTTTTTCAGAACCGGTGCCCAAAACTGCACTGCATACTCAAGGTGAGGTCTTACCAATGATTTGTACAATGACAAAATGATGTTATCCACTCTTGCTTCAAGACCCCTCTTTATGCAAGACAGGACTTTGCTTGCCTTTGCTACTACTATTTGACACTGGGCATTGCTTCCATGTTTGTGGTTTACAAGGATACCCAGGTCTTTCTCTAGCAACGAGTCCCCTAAAACGATTTGATTAAATTCATAATTAGCATTGAGATTTTTTTTTCCCAAATGCATGATTTTACACTTTCCCACATTAAACTTCCTATTCCATTTGCTTGCCAAATCTGCCATTTTATGTAAATCCCTCTTTAGAGAACAAACACCCTGTTCTGAATGTACTACCCTACATCATTTTGTGTCATCTGCAAATAATGATGTTTGCTTTTTCTGTAGGCCATGAAATAACCTAAACGTCCTCTGTAAAGCCGCTGTCCACCAGCCACATCCCCAGCAACACCACCTAAAACAAATGTGTCCCTCTTTGGGCATTTTGCAATGGCGGTAGGTGTGAGACTGGAATACCCGTGAAGAAGACCCTTTCTATAATGCGTTGGGAAGTGGCACCTATCTAGTCTTCAAAGAGTTAAAACAAATTACCACCTCAAACAATGAGAATGTGGGGAAATGTTATTTGTTCTCTACGGAGCAGCAGGCATCAGGTCCATTATATTGCAGTGTACTGTTAGGCAAAAGTTAAAGGTAATGCATTTGACAGTTTTTATATTTATCTGTTGCTTTGCAATTATGTCTGGCTCTCCAAGGGGGCCAATCTGATAGATGAGACTTCAGAATAATACAGTGATTTCATTTTTGCTATTCTCAGCATCTTTGTGCATGATAATGAGACTAGGAAGGGAGAAGGTTCAGCTAAAATGTAACTACACAAGGTCTGCTTCCAAGCTGCTCAGTAGGAATCATAAGCCCAAAACAATTATAGTGTTTGTTACAGCAATAATGAAAGATAGTAATTAGAGAGGTGTAGTTAGAACTACCTGCCCTTTGTAACATATGTTCACTAAATTACCTTGGCAAAGGCAGATTTTAACAGAATGAACACTTAGTAATGAACATTTGATTAAGCTGACAAATAGCCATCATGATGAACACACATAATAAGTGATTTAACACTTTAAGCACCAGAGGATTGTGCAAGGTATTGCAAAGCTCTTGTTCTCCATACTTCCTATTACCTTAGCTCCACTGCCAGCAATTCACGAGTGACTATTCCACATTATCTGAGCAGTATGCTCACTCCAACTCTCCATACTAACTTTAACCTTCTCTCCACTGGACGCAGTTCGTTGACTATTCCACACTACCCGAGCAATATGATCACTCCAGCTCTCCATACTAACTATAACCTCCGCTCCACTGCTAACACCTCACTGACTATACCATTCTACCTGAGTAGTATGATCACTCCAGCTCTCCACACTAACTATAACCTCCACTCCACTGCTAACAACTCACTGACCATTCCACACTACCTGAGCAGTATGATCACTCCAGCTCTCCATACTAACTATAACCTCTGCTCCACTGCTAACAATTTACTGACCATTCCACACTACCTGAGCAGTATGTTTACTCCAGCTCTCCATACTTCCTATAACCTCCTCTCCACTGGCAGCAGTTAACTGAATATTCCACACTACCTGAGCATTATGAACACTCCAGCTCTCCATACCAATTATAACATCCACTGCTAACAACTCAATAACTATTCCACACTACCTGAGCAGTATGCTCACTCCAGATCTCCATACTAACTATAACCTCCGCTCCACTGCTAACACCTCACTGACTATCCCATACTACCTGAGCAGTATATTCACTCTCTCTATACTTCCTATATCCTCATCTCCACTGCTAACAGCTCACTGACTATTCCACACTACCTGAGCAGTATGATCACTCCAGCTCTCCATACTAACTATAACCTCTGCTCCACTGCTAACAACTCACTGACTATCCCACACTACCTGAGAAGTATGATCACTCCAGCTCTCCATACTAACTATAACCTCCACTGCACTGCTAACAATTCACTGAGTATCCCACACTACCTGAGCAGTATGATCACTCCAGCTCTCCATGCTAACTATAACCTCCGCTCCACTACTAACAACTCACTGATTATCCCACACTACCTGAGCAGTATGATCACTCCAACTCTCCATACTAACTATAACCTCCGCTCCCCTGCTAACAACTCACTGACTATTCCACACTACCTGAGCAGTATGATCACTCCAGATCTCCATACTAACTATAACCTCAGCTCCACTGCTAACAACTCACTGACTATTCCACACTACCTGAGCAGTATGATCACTCCAGGTCTCAATACTAACTATAACCTCCACTGCACTGCTAACAATTCACTGAGTATCCCACACTACCTGAGCAGTATGATCACTCCAGCTCTCCATACTAACTATAACCTCCGCTCCACTACTAACAACTCACTGATTATCCCACACTACCTGAGCAGTATGATCACTCCAACTCTCCATACTAACTATAACCTCCGCTCCACTGCTAACAACTCACTGACTATTCCACACTACCTGAGCAGTATGATCACTCCAGATCTCCATACTAACTATAACCTCCGTTCCACTACTAACAACTCACTGACTATCCCACACTACCTGAGCAGTATGATCACTCCAACTCTCCATACTAGCTATAACCTCCTCTCCACTGCTAACAACTCACTGACAATCCCACACTACCTGAGCAGTATGATCACTCCAGCTCTCCATACTAGCTATAACCTCCGCTCCACTGCTAACAACTCACTGACTATCCCACACTACCTGAGCAGTATGATCACTCCAGATCTCCATACTAACTATAACCTCCGCTCCACTACTAACAACTCACTGACCATCCCACACTACCTGAGCAGTATGATCACTCCAGCTCTCCATACTGCCTGTTACCTCCACTCCACTGCCAGCAATACACTGACTATTCCACACTTCCTGAGCAGTATGATCACTCCAGCTCTCCATACTGCCTGTTACCTCCACTCCACTGCCAGCAAGCCACTGGCTAGTCCACAGCTCTCCATACTTCCAATAAGCTCCACTCCAATGCCAGCAATCCACTATTCCACAACACCTGAGCAGTATTGTCACTCAAACTCTACATTATTTCTATAACCTCTGCTTCACTGACAAAAAGCTCACTGACTATTCCAAACTGCAAGAAAGAAGTGGGTCAATCTGCCTTCTCCTACAGACTTCCAAAAGCCTGGAATAAACTACCCCTCAAAAAAATAGATCTTCTCCAAGTTTAAACCTCTCAAAAATAACTGCTTCTTTGTAATTAAAAACATCACTGTATATAAATGCTAATGCTCTATAGGACATATTTGAAAATGAGAGAAATCTCCTTGTATTCTTCCTGGTAAAACATTCTCTAAATAAACAAATATATGTCTATTAGACAGGTGCTTTTGTTTTGTATTGAATTTGAAATCCAAAAGTCTGATAAAAACTACATCTACTGGAATGGTGCGTGAAGTAACAGAAAAAAGCAATGATACCTTCCATATTTTTGTGCAAATTGATTAATTCACTTGCTCTTTGTTATGTTTGCTAATCAGCAGGGAAAGTGTTGAGGCCATCCTGGAATGAAGCTGAGGTTATGGCTGTGACTGATTGTTGCAACAGCCTGTGAATCTCTAGTTTATCTGTGATGTACTCTGGTTAGTCCTGATTTCCAAGGGGATGGCCCCTCAAATTAATATAATCTTAATTCAGCATTTCTTACTTTCAATTTAGCAGTCAGACTCAGTGTCACAGTGTGATTATCTTGTCTCCCTGTATTAAAAAACAAACAAAAACAGCAATTATAAGTATTATCTTTGTAATTCTTATTATTGCTGGAAGTTGTCCTAGAGATTGAGTACAATTGTAGTTGAACTTTGTTTATGAATTTGTAGATCAGACCAATTTCCTCTGCATTTCTTTTTGATTATTTTGTAATTAAAGGTGTATATAGTACATTAACCCCTTAACCCCTTAACGACCCTTGACGTACTATGACCGACTGAACGACCCATGAAGTACTGTGACCGTCATGGAGTTCTGGGCTCCCCCCGAGGCAGCACGCCATTCCGGGAGTCCGGAACCGGAAAAAGAAAAAAAAAAGCTCTGCGGTCCTTAAGTCACTTCGCAACGCCGATCGCACGGTCGTTAAGGGTTAAGGACCCATGATGGTCCATGACCGTCATGGGTTCTTATACCCTTAAGGACCCATGACAGTACTGGACAGTCATGGAGTTCCAGGGTCCCCACGCAGCTGCCCAACGTAGTTCTTAATTCTGTGGTTCTTAAGCGACCGCAACATGCATGCACGGACGGTCCTTAAGAGGTTAACTCCTTCTGTTTACTCACTAGTACTAGCACTATTCAGATTTAAAAAAAAAAATTATACTTCACCAAAAAAAAAGTACAAAACAGTAGTACGCTATGTGTTAGCCTCTACAGTGTAGTTCCCCTAAAGAATGACTATAAATTCGTGTGAGGGGATATCCTGGGAGAGATTTAAGAGTAGGCAAAGTTTTGTGTAATTTATGTGAATAAATCTTGTTCAGCTGTCAGTCCAGAGAAGGCAGCAGAAACCTTTCCCACTGAGAATAGTGTTGAACAAATTCTGTCCAGTAACGGAATCTTAAAGGGATAGTAATACTTGCAAATTACTAATCCCCTTATTGTAGCTTTGTTAAAAAGAAACTTATTGCCCCCAGTGTCATCTCTCAAACCCTTATGGTTTGAGAGATGATAGCGCTCAAAGTTCCCCCCTCCCTCCACCTTTCCTGACTGAACGCTGACTGCAGGGATATCCAGTATTACTTGCATCAGGTGGCTCTGCAGCATTGCCGAGTTCATGTTTATATAAAAGAAATCTTTACTAAAACTGTGTTCTACGTATGCTTGCAAACCAAGCACAAACCAAGCTCACATAGAAGACCGTTTCAGTGAAAGAATTATTTTTTATTAATTGCGATCTCGGCTCAGCTGCAGAGCCACCTGATGCATATAAGACTGTCGTACGACAGCTTCCCCTGCAGTCAGCGTTCAGTCAGGGAAGGGGGAGGGAGGGGGAACTTTGAGCGCTATCATCTCTCAAACCATAAGGGTTTGAGAGCTGACACTGGGGGTAATAAGTTTCTTTTTAACAAAGCTACAATATGGGGATTAGTAATTTGCAAGTATTACTATCCCTTTAACTAAATTGTAACTAAAAGCAAAGGTAAATGAAGTAAATTTTTTCACTAATTATTCAGATTAAATTAAATTAAATGTGTCTCTGTGCACAACTCTAGTGCCTATATGTATATAGTACGTGTTTGCATAATAGGCAGCAAAAAGGGTTGGGCTACCAAGGTCATAGCCCTGCAACCTTTGTAACCCAGTCAGATCCAAGGGAATGAGTATACAAATTCACCAGCACAGCTTCAATGGAGCTCCAACACCAATCGCTTCTCTCCAGGCATTCACTATGGCATGTGACCAGCGGACACACTCCACAGACTTTAATTCCAGCATATCCCTTACACAGGCCCTATAGCATGCCATGAAAGGTTCACAATTTCCTCTGTGCCTTAATACATTTGGTTAAACCTTTCATTTCCAGAAAGGTATACAATTCATTTCAATACAATGCATTGGATACCTCTCTGGCACTCAGTGGGTTAAACAAGGCAGAGAGGAATGTAATGCCCCAAAATGCCCACAGACTGTCCCGCTGCTGTCTGTTGGCATGCATGGCACATTAAGGGGAGACTTTTTAATGTCTGTAGGTAACTGGAGTTACACAGGCATAAATGTAGAAAAGTGATTCCAACTCATGTTTTTAACACTTTGAGTGCCAGAGTGGTACAGAATGCATTGTTCAGGGAGCCCTGCATCGGATCCACAAATTAAAAAAAAAAAATAAATAAATAAAATAGTCCATGGTCCTTAAGAGCCGGCCACATATGCGTGCGGCTGGTGCTTAAGGGGTTAACAACAAGCCTATTTTGCTTTCACAATATCAGAAATCAGAAGGCACGCTGCTTACTTGTTCTGAAGAGCTTGGGGTACTCATATCAGTGTGTAAAATCCAGCAGATCATACCCAACAGTGAAGGTACAGTAAGAGAACGGAACACACCACAGCGTGTTTTATGAAGAATATGTTTAACAAAACATTCAGCACTGCATCTGTTCATACTCCAAAATGTCTCCTCTTTTGTGCATTAGGTCCACTGTGCTATGAATGAATCTAGATAAAGTCCACACACTGAGATAATTTCTAATAGCACAACCAATGACAAGTCTGGACTAGAGCAGAGCAAATTAATGTATCGTACAGGCAATTATAAATAAGGTGCTAGACTGTGTCTCAAAAACATAACGATTTCTCAAAAACTATTTTTACATTAAAACTGCTACTATAACATATAGGATGCAAGTATAGTCAAGCTGATATCTTTATTGGCTAACTAAGCAGATTTAGGAAACAAGCTTTCAAGACCTCTCAAGTCTCTTCCTCAGGCATGCCTAAGGAAGAGACTTAAGAGGTCTTGAAAGCTTGCATACTAAGGGCTAGATTCTGTTGCAGGTGATAAATTATAACGTTATATCAAACGTTTTCCTATTGAAGTCTATGGGGAAACCTGGAGATAAAAGCAGTGATAAAATTAGCACCTGTAATAAAATCCAGCCCTAAATCTGTTTAGTTAGCCAATAAAGGTATCAACATGACTATGCTTCCTCCTGCATTTATACGGCTAACACAGTACATGCTCTCATCTTTTAACAACAACTAGGTAAACTGAAATTCCATGTAAACAATCTAAACTTCTCTAAGGGCGACAGGTCTACTTTTGTTCATTTTATTTCTCATGAAAATAGGTCTTGTCCATTGTAACCGTCATTCGCGCCATTTTAATGGTTTCTTCTATCCCACTCTAAGATCTATGCAATAAGCCTTTGCAACAGGAAACCACATATGCCTCTTTGCTGTGTTTTTTGAAGAAACACATTAGCTAGGAATAATTGTATGCATAATAAATAAATGATCCCACTGTGAATTAGCATGCAGTAATGAGAATTACAGATATCACGTTATCCTATTATAAATTCATCAGTAATGTGCTTTACCACCGGATTTTGGACACAATCGTATATTCATCTAAAAAATGTAATGGATTTTTTGTAAAAGCATTAAGATTAATGTGGAAGAGTTACATTTCAGTAAACAAATTCATTTCAGATTTTTACACTATTCATATGCATGAAGAACTAGTCTGATAGGTTATAGTAATTACCTTTAGAGGCCTTGACGAGACTAGCATTTGGCATGCAGAATGCATTCTGTTGTGTGTGACACAAAGATTCATATACTCAACACAAAGTTCAGCACTTAGCACAGCGTTCCTGGGTGCTTAGAAAATCATAGCCTTTAATAGCATGCAGACAAGAACGGCATCTCTTTTATTGTGATTAAATAAAAGAAATACTAATATAGCCTAAAAATAAACTTTCGTTACATCTGGTACCATGATAGCCATGGGTAAAATTGGAGACTAGTACAGAATAAGTTATACATTTATAGCTTTTGGGTCAGGGACAGATTTCCCAATAAGCAGAGTAGGCAGCTGCCTAGATGCCCAAATTTTGAGAGTCGCCTCAGCTGTGCTGGCCACACCCACATTCTGAATTGTGGGTGTGGACATATCACACTTAAGGTCCCTACAGAAGTTTATATACCCCCTTTACAGGCAATTATTTAACAACTTGGATAGTAGAGAGATGTCCAATTCATTACGGACCATTGCTTTTTATAGGACAAGAGTATTTTCTGTGCTAGGAAACAGTGGATAGGACTGGGGGGTTGGGGTCATGTGAGTAGGGGTGTGGCAAAGGCACCTAGCGTGTCTTGCTTAGAGATGACTGAGCTGTAAATCTGACTCTCTCTAGAGTGCAAGCTTTCATGACTATTTAGGCTTGTTCATCAGCTATTAACATGACGGATGCGAAGAAGACCTAAGTGGTATTGAAAGTGCAGTATATAGCTATACAGTTAACAAATAAAGGTATCACTTTCTCTCTACCAGTCTACTGAGTCCTGACTTTAACTGGGTAGAAAATCTTAATGGCCAGTACTGTTTGGATTGGTTCCTCCAAATTGATATTTAATTAGCACTGAATCTGATATTTAATTAGTACTGAATCTCATGTCCAATGAGGCAGGACTCCCAAAATTCCAAACTCTCCCCAATGAATTCTTCTTGAGAATTGTGAACCCTTTCAGTGCCAGAGAGGTATCCAATGCATTTCAAAGCAATGCGTTGGATACCTTGTTGGGACTCAAAGGGTTAAATGAGAGGAGTTTGTGGTTCTGAGAAGTGACTCGTTATAGATCTCTCTAGCATTCAAGGGGGTGGCGGGAGATGCACTAAGGTGCGATAAAGAGGGGATAACACAGAGATAACTTCTACAGTGATATCACTTCTCCAGTTCCTTTGTAATGCTATGGAGCCTCTGCACTAAGATGTCTTCAACTTTGGAGATCTGAATGCAAAGGCTCCATAGAGAAACATAGGATTTGGTGAAGTGAAAACCTGAAGAAGTCATCTCCACGTTATCACCTTTAAATCACGCCTTAACTCATAACTCCCAAGGTGTTTCAAAAGCCCACTGAAATAAATTAAAATGACAGTTTTATCCTGGTGGTGCAATTGGTTTGCCCCAGAATGTCTTCAGTTCTTCATAGTATATCAGCCTTAAAGAGTTATAAGATGGACATGTTAAGAACACTTTATATAAAGGAATATGTTTTGGAGGTAATCTTGTATATTGAGGGTGCTGCTCTCCTTTCTGATCACCTAGCAAGATGGGAAAACAGTTCTGCATAATGTATTTGTGCAAGGTACATTATGCTGAGTTATCGTTGCCTCACCTTGGGGTAAATGGACAACACACATTTCCAAGAACAAGCAAGCAAGACCACTGCTCCAATCACTTCTGGCTATGGACTATATTATGTTAGTGCAAACATACAAGTAAGTATCAATTTAAAGGGATAGTAACACCTATAATAAAGTGCAGCTGCAAGTCTTCTTTATTCTATTTTTGGCACATAGAGCTATATTTAAATACTAACAGGCTTGTAGTTCAACCGCAATTGAATCTTAAAGGATACCTCTCCCACCCCTTTCCCCTGCGTCACTCTGCCTCTCAGTCTGGTCCAAATGGATGCAGCAAGGGACGATCTTCATCCACTGAGTATAAGGAAAACCCTGCCCCCATGACGAAGGAGGGCAGGATTTTTTTCATGCTTACTGAAAATTGTCCCTCACCGCTCTCCATCCGGACCAGACTAAGAGGTTGAGTGATGCAGGGGAAACGGACGGGAGGGGGATCCTTTACAATTCAATTGTGATTGAGCTACAAGCCTGTTAGTATTGAAATATAGCATTACATGCTAAAAGTTGAATAAAGAAGACTCTGAGTATTACTATCCCTTTAAGTAAAGTGCTTCACACAGGTATGAATCTGCTTCATGTATATGATGGTCAGTGTGCATATTTTTCCAATGTAATCCAAAGCAGACTGTAAAGTTCTCACCAAAGAGCCAATCAAAAATTCATCATGAGCAATATCCTATATAAAAATTCGCTTGGATGTTTGTCAGAAGCTGTCATGCACAGCAGAGACTGCGAGCGTTCGGGCAGTCTCTACTACACATGAAAAGGCCACTTAACCCTTAGAGTGCCAGAGAGCTACACAACGCATTGTAAAGCAATGCGCATTCAGGCAGTCTCTACTGCGCATGAAGTGGCTGCTTAACCATTTGAGTGCCAAAGGGTTACCCCTCTGGCATTCAAATGGTTAACATTACCCGGACCTTGGCACAGTGAAACTGCCAGCAGGTTGGAGAGTCCAGCTCTGTATCAGCTGTGGCGCTGGTAGTCTCTACTGAGCATGACTGCGTCGTTACAAACGTTTTAGCAAATTATTATATAGGATATATATGTATATAAAACTCTTAAGTGATCAAAAATCTAAAAATCATACCTGGAGACAATAACATGGTATAAACAGTGTAAGATGGAGGAATGAATCACACCACTTGCTGCATTTGCACTGTCTACTCCATCTCACACTTCTAATACCACATTACTGTCCCCAGGTATGATTTTAGATTTTTGATCAATAAAGAGAACACATTTTTATATATATATATATATATATTGCTCATGATGAATATTTGATTGAGTCTTTGGTGAGAACTTTACAGTTTGCTTTAAATGGACAAACTCACCACTGCAGCTCCATTGTTTTGGCCTCAAACACAATCATTAAGACTTAAATGTAATTAACCCCTTTAGTATCTCACCACTGTCCCACACACTGGAAAATGGAGTAAAGTTAAATCACTTTTAAGTATACAGTGTAATCATGGCTCAGAGGAAATATTGCCTTATTCTCCCTTACACTTCCACACTGTCATCCTGTGGGCACAAGTGGCATACAGAGGACACTTTTCAGCACACAAAGCTTAGTAAATTGGCTTTACCCAGGTGTAAAACTGAGAAATCAATTTCAGTTTGTATTATTATGTGTATTATTATGTGAAATATTTTCCCTCCGCTTTGTGCAGACTTTCTCAAGTGCTCACAAAAAAAGCCAAAATAAAAAATACATTTGCCCTGTATAGTGCATACTCTATAGTGCTGGTCCTGCCCCATGTCCTCAGCAAGATGTCTTACTAACTAACCTAATTAACCCCTTAACCCTTTGAGTTCCAGGGAGATACACAATGCATTACTTTGCAATGCGTTGCATACCCCTCCGATACTTGAAGGGTTAAAGATCACCCAATCCAGGGAGCGGGTTGCTGTTAAGGACCATGGCACTGTTTTTAGGTTTTCCCAATGAATTCTGCGATGGCAGAGTGGAGTGCAGCCATGCTGCCACCATCCCAGAATTCCATGATGCACCAGGACCGCCACCGGTCCTTAACGCACATCCACCGGTGACTGCCCTGGCACGTCACCAGTCCTTAAGAGGGTCATATATAAACTGGGCACTACAGCAGTATTTAAAATGCCAAATAAACTCACCAAATTAGTATATAAACTGGGCATTTCAATACTATATAAAATGGGAATTAAATTGGTCACATTATATACAAACACTACAGCACATCACAGCAGAATATAAACTAGTAAATAAACTGACCAAATTAGTATTTAAACTGGACTTTACAGCAATATTTAAACTGGTAAATAAACATGCTAAATTATTTTATAAATTGCACATTACAGCAATATATAAACTAGTAAATGTATTGGTAAAACTGGCATATAAACTGTCCATTGCTGCAGTATATAAACTGCTAAACAAACCAAATAAATTAGCACATAATGTGGTCATTACAATCCTATATAATAATTCGCCAAGTTGTGTGTAACGCCCGACATGCGCAGTAGACACTGCTGCAGTGCGGCAGTCATACGCAGTAGAGACTGCTCGCGCCGCGGCTGATACAGAGCTGGGCGCTCCGAAGGAGCGTCCAGCTCTGTATCAGCCGAGGCGCGGGCAGTCTCCACTGCGTGTGACTGCCCCGCGACCGGCTGCCAGAGGCTCTGTATCAGCCGAGGCGCGGGAGACCTGCGACCGGCTGCCAGAGGCACTGTGGCCCGTGTAACGGGCTGTTCAACTAGTAGTATATAAACTGGTAAATAACCTGACCAGTTTAGCATATAAGAGAGAGGACAACAGGAGGAAAGCGCACCCAGACCCACCGTAGAATCTCAGCCAAATCCAAAATTGAGAGTATCTCAAAAAAATTCTTTATTGAACATTGTTAAAGCCAACTATGAATGGATGCAGGATTAAAAAGATGCGCTGGACTACGCCTAACGCGTTTCATGATGGCAACAGCACCACTTAATCATAGGCCTATGATTAAGTGGTGCTGTTGCCATCACAAAACGCGTTAGGCGTAGTCCAGCGCATCTTTTTAATCCTGCATCCATTCTGATTAAGTGGTGCTGTTGCCATCATGAAACGCGTTAGGCGTAGTCCAGCGCATATTTTTAATCCTGCATCCATTCATAGTTGGTTTTAACAATGTTCAATAAAGAATTTTTTTGAGATACTCTCAATTTTGGATTTGGCTGAGATTCTACGGTGGGTCTGGGTGCGCTTTCCTCCTGTTGTCCTCTCGTTTGTGGAATCGTGGCTGCGATTGTGGAGAGCTGCACTGGATCCGCCGGTCCTAATGAGGCTTGGTGAGTGTTGTGGTTATCGGCTAGTGTATTAACTGAATGCAACTGTTATATGATTTTCTTAGTTCAGTTTAGCATATAAACTGGACATGACTGCAGTATATAAACTGGTAAATAAAATGACCAGGTGTCTGATGCAGGGACATTGGAACTGATTTGGCCACACACCCCACTCTGCATAGTGAGTGTGAAAGTGAGTGTGGATAGCACCACTAAGGGACCCTTCACAATGCGCTGCTCTAGGTGGTTGTTGACTCTGCCTCATGGGCATACCTGGGAACTCTATGCATCTGTCTCAGAAACTACGTTTTTTAGGGTTAATTATCAGTCTACGGGGATAGTGTCAAAGAGTCACTAGAGGAAGGTATGAAAAATATAAATAACTTTATTAAAGTGGAGATTGTAGCCGTATTAGTCCAGTGATGCAGATGTAAAATAACAAACAAAATAAGTATCTTGTAATACCTTTTTTATTGGACTAACAGAAGGCTTTAGACTTGAGAAAGGGAGGTTCTCCCAAAAGCTTGTCAATCCAAAATTCTGTTAATCCAATAAAAAGGTATTACAAGATAATTATTTTGTTTGTTATTTTACATCTGACTTTATTAATATACAAACAAAATAGGAACAACAAACAGAAAACAATGTAAGGGTTCAGATGTCAGAGGGGTAGTCAGCCAAGCCAGTAGTCCAGATGCAGAGGGGTAGTCAGCCAAGCCAGTAGTCCTGATGCCAGAAGGGTAGTCAGCCAAGCCAGTAGTCCAGATGCTAGAAGGGTTGTCAGCCAAGCCAGTAGTCAAATGCCAGAAGGGTAGTCAGCCAGACCAAATGAAGAACACTAAGACAAGCACAGAGGCTATACTAGCAGCAGACACCACACAAGGGTGACTGTACTGAAGTTGGACAGGCAATATATATGTCTGCTGAGGGGCAGAGACACTGGGGAGCCCACAGGAGCGAGGATAATAGGCCCTGTGCACGCATTCAATAATGGACTGGCTAGGAAGCCAAGTTCGCACACAGACCTCCGTGACCTTGAACAAGATGCTGCAAGGCCAGAATGCTGTAAGGCAGCTGACAGTCCGATACACAATGGATGCAACGGATCGTAGGAATGTGTCAGGTACCAGCTAGCATTGTTAAACCCTGACAGATAGAGGGTGGTTTTCTGGCTTTGGTGAATTTCAGATGAAACGCTACCTATTCTCTTCCTTCCCACCCTGTTCCTCCCACTTCTCAAGTGCTCCTCATCCTTCCCACCCTGTTACGCCCACTTCCTGCCCTCTTCTCCTCCTTCCCTCTCAGTTATTCCCACTTCCAGCCCACTTCTCTTCCTTCCCACCCTATTCCTCCCACTTCCTGCCCACTTCTCCTCCTTCTCGCCCTGTTTCTCCCACTTCTGACCACGCCTCCTTCTTCCCACCATGTTCTACCAACTTCCCACCAACTTTATGAGACAAATATGATATGCCCCCTTACCCAGTTAAGCCCCTTTCATTTATTACACAAATCACATAATTTACAAACCCCTGGTTGCAGCACATGATGTCTCTCTGGGGGCTCAAGTGGATGAAGTTCCCAAGTACGAATCTGGGAAACCTGACCTTAAGCACAGTCTCTTCAGAACAAGGGGGGAGATTTATAAAAGACACTCCTAGTACTTTTTAAGGAAAGCTTCTTAAGTCCTCACAACCGGAGATAAAGTGAAGGACATTTTATAAATTATTTAAGGTGTTTTTATAAACAATATTAATGCCTGAATGCTTAAAAGGATAGTAATATTTCAAAATAAAAGCAGCTCCAATTAATCTTCATAGTATTTGGCCCATGAAGAGTGTTATTTCTATACTGTCAGAGTTATAATTCAAGAGTAATTGAATGATAAAGTATACCCCCTCCCGTCCCTTTTACCTAGTGTAAGCCACCTCACCTCATATGTGGAATCTGGTCTCTCGACCGGACATGTCATAGCAAGGGACAGTCTTCTTACTGTGATCATAAGGAAACCCTGCCCCCTTAAAAGGTTATTCAGGTTTTTCCCCTATGATCACTAAAGATTGTCCCTCTCTGTGATCTATCAGGACAGTCTTGCTGCTCTGAGGTGAGCAGTGTTACATCAGTAAAAGGGGAGGGAGGGGGATACTTTATCATTCAATTACTCTTGAAATACAACTCTGACAGTATTGAAACAACACTCTCCAATGCCCAAATAATATGAAGATTAATTGGAGCTGCTTTTATTTTGAAACAGTACTATCCCTTTAAGGACAGCATCTACCTGGAGTTAAGATTTTGGCAAAAATTCTGTCATAAAATTGTAGCAACTCACAACATTTCTTTATAAATTTGTTGGGCAACTTTTTACAAACTAGATAATCCATTTTTTTTTTTACTACATGGAGTGCAGCCCTCTGAAACTGGCGTTCTTCATTTTATAACTATCACAAAGATGCTGTTACAGCCATTTTAATGCATCTTTTTGCTTAAAGGGATAGTAATACTTTATTATTACTATCCCCCATATTGTACATATTTGCCAAATAAATAAATAGCCCCCAGGTTGATCTCTCAAACCTTTATGGTTTGAGAGATCACCGAAGGCAAAGTTCCCCCCTCCCTCCCCCCTTCTCTGAAGTCAGCGTTGTACTGACTGCAGGGATATCCAGTCTGTCTTTCATCATGCGGCTCTGCAGCAGAGCCGCAATCACGTTAGTGAAAAAGAATTATTTCACAACAACGGTTGTGAACCACATGTGATTGCAAACCAAGCACAAATCAAGCACATTTTTCACTAATGGGATCTCGGCTCAGCTGCAGAGCCGCAAGCCTGTCGTACGACAGACTTCCCCTGCAGTCAGCACAACGCTGACTTCAGGGAAGAGGGAGAGAGGGGGGAACTTTGCATTCGGTTATCTCTCAAACCATAAAGGTTTGAGAAATAAACCTGGGGGCTATTAACTTATTTTTACAAATGCCTACAATATGAGGGATAGTAATAATAAAGTATTACTATCCCTTTAAGTCCAATGTATATAAATCTCCCTCAAGGTCTCTAATAACTCTGTTCCACAGAAATATGCATCCTTTAAGAATAGTTCTCCTTTAAGGACACGTGACGGTCTTAGCACGTCATGACTTTTTTGATCACAGTGAACTTGCAGGCATACTATGATCATATGGGGAGTCTAAACCTGACTGTTCCAAGGTTGGAGCAGTCAGTTTCAGCCTCTCTTTAGGCGAGTTGTTACATGTGATCCTTTACGGTTACCGGATTCCCGAATGTAGTCTATGCCATCATTAAGGGTAAAAGTACTCATAGGCTGCTGGTCATTAAGGGGTTAAAAATGCATTGGAAAAGAGATCTCTTTAAAACAATCATAAAATAATAAAAAACAAAATATGCCAGTAAACGTCTCGCAGGGGCAAATGAATAAGAAGCAAACAAATCCTTTAGATGCCTGTTAAGGAAATTGTGCTTATTATACTCTATGGATGGCTAGTGGAAGCTATGAATTTGTCATTAGTATTCAGACTATGAATTGCTACATTGGTATCATTTCACATTTACATGACAGGTCATAGGAAGACTCAATTTAAATCTGACAGTGCTGCTCATTTTCTAAACAGACCTGGAGAATGGCACAAACAGTACCAAAAGACCAGATGATTTAAACAGGACTTTTTACCATTTGAGTGCCAGAGGGAACACCTACGGTATAATTGGTTTAGCCCAGAATTGTTCTAGATCTTCTTAGAACATTTTTAGTCGATTAGATGTTCACAGACATAGCTGTAAGCATGGTTTTAATATTTGCTATTTACATACACATGGATAATGCAACAATTAACTGCAGTCATTAAAAACATCTTTATGTATAACATTAATCTAATTTAGACTCTTTTTTTTTTGTTTTGTTTAATCTGGGAGAGAAAAACACTCTGCGGTAGAAAGCAAAGCCAGAAATAGCATAATTGATTTGTACAGTCGTTTTGCATCATCGCAACAAAGTGGCATGTGGGATGAACTCATCAGAAGAGCTTTCTCACTGCATGACAGTTTAAATATTTTATGAATCATTTTGGCCCCTAAATACAATTGGATGGGTGAGAAGCAGGTGTAATCAAGCAGTCACTGACGATTTATGAAACATACTTCCACACCTGCTCTCCCACACAAAAGTTTAGTTAAAAGTAATTTAGAGTTTATGCACCTTTTTTCATTAGTAATCTCCGAGTCAGAATATAATCAGGATGCAACGGCTCTCCTCTAGACTAAAGATAGAGACTGTGTATGTGTGTGTATGCACTTTGAGGTATGCTCTTGTGTAGGAGTGGCCTATTAGTGGACTTTGAGCTCTTATGGTGCGATGCAAGAAACGTTCGCATCGGATAAAGGCATTTTTGTGAGCAGGTAGATTTTGTGCATGTTCTAATCCAGGAAGCTAAATACTGAATGGTTCTTGAATTGCGCATGTAAAATTCCATTTTATGACAACAGTACACAGACGTATAAATTCATTCGCAATAGCAGTTCTTGCATTAGGTGCATTTGCTATTCCAGTCACACAGATTTGTTAATCTTAGCCACGCTCACAAAAAAAAATAAATATACGCATCTGTTCGCTAATCTTGAATTTTCATGCGCAATTCAACAAAATCATGGGCAAACCTATTCCCTAGTGCAGTGGTTCTCAATCTTTTTTTGTTCGGGGCACCCCTAACATGTAATATAGAACATTCGGGGCACCCCTAACATATTTAATGTAATTTATCAAGGGAATAATGAAGGTACAATGCATAAATATACAATTATTATTAGGTCTTATGGTCATAATAACAAAAGGAAACATAATGTGCATAACAATTTCTATAAATCTTTATTTAAAAGTCAATTTTTGATAGTCATCATAGAAAACATGGGGCACCCTAAGTTGACGTCTGTGGCACACCAAAGTGCCACGGCGCCCTGGTTGAGAATCACTGCCCTAGTGGTTTTCACATGGGAAATAGTGACTGTGAACGTTTCCTGCATTGCGCCATTAGATACTACAACTCCCACTCTGTATGATTGGTGATGATGAGAGTTGAACTCCCCAAACGCTGGAGGTATACCCCTACAGTAGCAAGTATGACCACTTTAGTACATATCCCCTACGCTTCCCTTGGAGCAAGGTCCATCATGGGGATAACTTTTACTGTATATATCTTAGTGAATTAGAATTGTTTCCATGCTATGCTAGTGTGGAATAAGTGCTCTGCAGAGCATGAAACATGGAAGGCAGCTTAGTTGTCTGTGTGTACTGTTAGATGTACTGATACATTTGAGTTTTAAACTTCTGGTGGCTTGCCACGTTTTGACTCCAGGACTGGATCTGTCAATGTATCTCTGATATTTCCGGTTTGGTTTCCCATTCAGTTGATTGCAACTAGAGTGTGTGCTGTCTGTTTTAACATACATAGGGGAGATTCACTAAGAAGTGATAAAGAGGTAATAAAAGAGGTGATAATTCCTATGTTATTCTGTGGAGCCTATCACTAAGATTTCTTCAACTTTGGAGCTCTTAGTGAATAGGCTCCATTGAATAACATATGATTTGGAGAAGTGATAAACTGGAGAAGTCATCTCCACTTTATCACCTCTTAGTGAATCTCTCCCATTGAGTTGTTATTCATTATAGTGATTTAAGACACCTATAAACTGAGCTGCTATCATTTTTCTCGTTTAGAGATAAGAAAGTGTTATTCGTGTCTATGACTAGGAGAGTCAGAGGAAGATGACATGCGTTGGCAACTATGGTCATGTTTCTATCTACTTTATATTCCACTAAAAGTCAATATTCACTCTAATCCAGAGACGGGAAAACAGCAATCTCCAGCTGTTCAACTCTAACTCCCATCTCCTCTTCTGGCTAATGGCTGGCTGCTGGTGATGATGGAAGTTGTAGACCAACAACATCTACAGGGGAATGTTTGCGCTCACCTGTTTTAAAGAACTAACAAACATATTATAAAAAGCAACAATACCCATCAAAACATATTGTAACTCCCACTAATCCCAAAGTTATTACAACTCAAACTGTTTTTTTTTTTATTTAAACTGTAAATAGTGGCACCTGTTTTGCATGCAGTTTTAAGTAATAGTAATGTTTCACAAAAAAGCAGCTCCAATTAATCTTCATAGTGTTTGGATCGTGGAGAGTGTTATGTACTGAGGTTTTTTTTTTTTGCCTTCTTTTGGATCAACGATGGTAAACAGGAATAGGAAAAGGGTTGAACTAGATGGACGCAAGTCTTTTTTCAACCTAAATTACTATGTTACTATGTTACTATGTTATTTCAATACTGTTAGAGTTGTAGTTCAAGAGTAATTGAATGATAAAATATCCCCCCCACCCCTTTTACCTAATGTAAGCCGCCTCCCCTCAGATGTGGAATCTGGTCACTTGACCAGGCAGCTCCCAGCAAAGGACAATCTTCTTACTGTGATCATAAGTAAAACCTTGTCCCCCTTGACAGGTTTCTCAGGTTTTCCCCTTATGCTCACTGCAGATTGTCCCTCTCTGCAATCCATCCAGACAGTCTTGCTTCTTTGACGTGAGCAGTGTTACATCAGTAAAAGGGACGGGAGGGGGATACTTTATCATTCAATTACTCTTGAACTACAACTCTGACAATATTGAGATAACACTCTCCATGGCCCAGTTACTATGAAGATGAATTGGAGCTGCTTTTTTTGTGAAATGTTACTATCCTTTTAATTTAGGTCCAGACCAGGTATCCATGGCATGGGCTCTTTATCTTCTCGTGCCTCGAGGGAATCAGCTGCACCTCACCTGAGGAGACCAACACAAGGATGAAATGATTATCTGGGTTTTGCTTTCCTCTGGTGCAGAGAAGATGTGCCTTTTGTTTTTGGTGCTAGACAGTTTGTGGGCAGGACCATTCTGATATCAATATGGAAATTAATTTTCTGTAATGGCACAAGGGAGCACAAAAATGACTGGGAAGACACCATCCCCAAATATAAAATACTATGTTTTGTCAATTATCTATGCCATTGACACACCTCTTGCCATTTTATACCTGTGCTGTTGCATTCACTGGGAGAGGTAAACAACTGGTTACAGGTCTCCATAGAATGGAGCTGCAATAGCATCAACACTTTGTGACAGTTTGAACTGTAATACAATTTGAACTAATCATCTCCCAGCACTGGGAATTCGTTTATTGTACTCTGCAATAAAAGTCATACAATATATATATTTTTTTTCATAATAAACTTTATTGATCCTTTAAACCCTTAAGGACGGTCCGTGCACGCACATGGTGGTCACTTAAGGACCACTGAGATTATTTTTTTTTGTTTCAGGTTCTGGACTCCCCAAACGGCGTGCAGCCATGGGGGGGAGCCCGGAATTCCATGACGGTAATAGTACGTCATGGGTCGTTAAGTCAGATCTACCCATGACAAACTATGACCATCAAGGGTCGTTAAGGGGTTAAAGGAGAAAAATGCCTCCTAATTATATAGTCCCATGTGTCTTACTGTGGACAGAAAATTCTAATGGTCCCTATGAAATTTGCCCTTTTGTCTCCGATCAAGAGAAAACATCTTTAATCAATCATGGATGTCTGTCCATGGAGGCGGACATGACAGCTGCTGGCAGAGTGCATGAGACTACGTAACACTTTAATGACCCGAATGGTGTGCAACACATTACAAAGCAAAGCATTACAAAGAATACAATGTGCAGTAGACAGAGTTTTTTTTTCCTGTAGATCTTCCAGCAACTGTCATGTCTGCCTCCATGGACATTACATTCAGGACTGATTGAAAATGTCTCTGCTGAATAAACACAAAAGGACAAGATTTATCTGGGCCTTTATGATTTTCTTGCCATAGTAAGATAAGGAAGTGTTTATAATTAGGTGTTTACATTCTCCTTTAAATTCCTTATTGACAAAAATTGATATTTTGGGGATTTTGTTAGACCCTAGTGGTTCAATTGGGTTTGCTCCAGAAGCTCCAGAATTTATCATATTTTGCTTTCTGCAAAAGGCCCAAAACATTATAGAGTTACACACACAAGCATTTGCATAAAAACATGCACAGACACACACACAGATGCACATACACAATCCCACATACGCAAGCACAGGCAACATGTACTTACAAATACGCACACATACACACACATATAGACACACACACTGACACGCACACACACATATATACACATGCACACACACACTCAAACATACATACATATAGACACAACACATATGCACATACGCACACACACATACATGTAGACACACACACAGAGTCATCACTAAAGAGGCAAAGCACATCCCAATTATTGTTAGGAAGAAATATCACACATAACTAACATCTAGATTGACTGATAATTATAGACCGTTAATTAAAGGCACAGTGCACTAATCTACAGTGCAATTACACAATTCCATGTAAAATCATTATCTTGTAAATGGAATCCAATGTACAAACCCCCTAAGTGTAATAGAAAGATGCAAGATGTAGAAATTTTGAAAAGTCTGTAATATAAAAATGAGAAGACTGCACAGGAGAATAGAGATTGATACTTCAAATCCGTTAATAAGGCTGATGTGACATACTTCAGCTCTAATTAACCATGAGAATCATAAATCACATATCATGTTTTAGCATATCAGGCATAAAGGAAGACAAACAGCACCAACGAGAGGAATAGGAACAGCGCAGCACAAATGGAAATTGCATAATATCACTTTTTGTCAGTCCCCCTGTGTCAAGATTGTAACGCAATCACACTCAAAACACATCTGTTCACAAATTTCACAGGATAAGTAACACCTCCTGATAATAACCTTCTCCCACTTGCTTTGATTTGGCCAGAAAATCTTAATGGCCCTGTTGTATTTTGTCCTTGTTCCTTGCGTCAAGAGATAACATAATCAATTTGTTCTGGCTGGAGGCGGACATGACAGTTGCAAGCAGGACACTGATGAATTGTGCTATACATTATGGTTGCAGTAGTACAAAATGGATGCAATGTAGGCCTTTGTTGGAGTATTTCAGTGTGTGCATGTGTGTAATGGTTTCTAAGTGAGCTCATATTGCTGTAATGTTTATGGTAATCTTAACCCCTTATGTACCAGGGGGCATTGCAAAGCAATGAGCACCACTCTGATTCTTAAAAAAGTTAACCAGGCTCATGTACGTTACCTGCTGCTCTTTGAAAAAAGCTGCCATCAGTGGTCATGTCCGCCTCCATTGGACGTTTCATCCAGCACTGATTGAAGATGTTACCCCTTGAATAAGGGCACTTATTCTAGCAACATAGGTAGTTCCAGATACGTCTGGTTTCAGTATTTTTTAAATTAAACTTGATATCTATGTATGTAAAAGAGAAAACCTGTGTCTCCAGCCACACATGCCCAGGGGCAGCAGTAAGGAGGAGATATTCATGTCTCCTCCCTATTGCCACTCCACAACATACACAGGGGTGTGAGTTTTGTACTTGCACTTAACACTATGTTGTTAACCGTTTGAATGCCAGAGGAGGTATGCAGTGCATTGCAGAGCAATGCATTGCGTACATCTCTGCCATTCAAAGGGTTACACTTTTGAGCATCATGCCTTCACCTACTGGTCATCATCTCACAGATAACCTCACATCCACTAGCTAATAAAGCCAGTTAAGTCTGCTAAAATCAACCTTTTGATCACAACCACTGAAGAAGGTAGGATTATGGGAGTTGTAGTGCTATAAAACTATCATTTGTTTCAGTATGTTTACCCTTTCCTCACCTGCCTATCCTTTAGTTCTGTGTGTATAACGTTGTCTGGATTGTGTTATACATACAGCATTTTTGCTGTACTGTCTGTGTACATATATTGTGTATCTATCAATATTGTCTGTTCTATATGTGTGTGTGTGTGTTGTGAGAAATTGTATGGGAGGATTGTAGAGGGAAGGTATTTAGGACCCTGAATCATACATAGCCTCTACCCCTCAACCTGTCCCAATTAGCCGATTTAGCAGTCTGCAGAGTTTGTAAAAAGAAAATGGAATTTGACTTGCTGTAAGGAAGAAGTGCAGAGAAGAGGAGAGCAACAAAGCCGGACATGAAAAAGTTGGATAAACCTGTCCTATTTTTGTTAGTTTAGAACCTTGAAGTAGAAGGGGAATCTACTATAAGTAAAGTTAGTGCTCGGATTGAACTAGGTTTTTATTTGTAGTGTGTTTTCATTTTGTTTTGTAAAACACTGCCTGCTGATTGTGTTTGATGTAATGTCCAAATAAACCTGCAAATCCTGCCACAACCCCTTTGGCACTCAAAAGGTTATAATGAATCTGCTTCTCTCTTTACTTTTTCCTCCCTAGATGAAAGGTGTAGAGAATGCTTTCTTGGAAAGTTCACAATTTTTCTGTGTAATAAACCTCCTTCTACTGTCATCAGCTCTCGGGGGTATAATGTCAGCTTTTGGACAAATGACCAGTTCTCAGTCAAATATAAGAACTGGCCAATACGATCCTGTACTTTCAATCTGACCACAAGGAAAGGCCATTTTTCGGTGTAAAAATTTAGCTGATGCAGAACTTCTTTTGGGGATTATATATACAATAGCCCCAAGCGTCCCTCTTTAGGAGATATTAGGGGTCCATAACTTCCAAATGTCCCTCTTTAGGAGATATTAGGGGTCATTACCTCTCAAGTGACGAAAAAGCAGGAGAGCGCTTATATATTTAGTATATAAAGTGTACCTTAATGTAAATACACATATATGTAAATGAAGATAACTAAATATATAATCAAACGATAATGTGCAATCCAGCAGTAAGTAGACACAGTTATATATCTAAAATATCAATATACTCAACTAATAACGACATTTAACATGCTTAAATAGTCCAAATGTATATCACACAAAAAGTAAGTATCAAAAATAAAAAGCACTTACAAATGATTAGATGATGCGTGTATTCTTCCAAAGATTTGCATCCAATGAGCAGCTCAATTCATGCTTGATAAACATGCAAAAAAACTTAAACCGCAATACATAGTGTGATCTGCTTACATAATATCAGAAGTAGAGACAATGCAGTCAATAATCTTCATAGACTCCAAATATACGATCAATCAATAATAGAAGTACAATATATCCATGGTAAGGGGGAGAGATTAGTGGACATGAACCAGTGATAATTCAGAAACTCACTTGTATATGAAGGTGCTAAACCCGCTAATATAGCGGGCAAGCTATTAATGCGTGTGGGGTTATTTATAAGAGCTGCCCTCACTCAGCATCACTGTGTCGGTTCTTCCAAGCCGTGACTTCAACAACAGAATCATAAGTAGTTTATCACATAGTAATTTAGGTTGAAAAAAAAAGCTTGCGTCAATCTAGTTCAACCCTTTTCCTATTCCTGTTTACCATTGTTGATCCAAAAGAAGTAAAAAAAAACCCCCTCAATACATCAATTACAAACTCTGCATTGAATGGGGGGAAAAATTCCTTGTTGCTTCCAAATAGCAATCAGATTTCTCCTTTGATAAACAAGCAATAACTAAATATTAATCCCAATACTAACGTACATAGTCCTCTATGTTCTGCTCTTTTAAATAAGTATCCAGGTCCTTTTTAAAGGCATCTAATGTATTCGATAGCACCACCTCTTCAGGCAGTGAATTCCATACCTTTATTGTCCTCACTGTAAAGAAACCCTTTTGCTGCTGTAGATAAAATCTGCTTCCCTCAAGTCTAAGCGGGTGGCCCCTTATCCTTTGTACTGTTCTGTTAATGAACAGGTCTTTGGAGAGCCCTTTGTATGGGCCCTGAACATATTTATATAGTGTTATCATATCCCCTCTAAGACGCCGTTTTTCTAGTGTGTACAAGTTTAACTTTTCTAACCTTTCTTCGTAACTAAAACTTTCCATTCCCCTTACTAGTTTTGTAGCCCTCCTATGCACTCTTTCTAGTTCCATAATGTCCTTTTTCAGAAAGGGCGCCCAGAATTGAACAGCATATTCTAGGTGGGGTCTTACCATGGACCTGCAAAGAGGCATAATTATATCTTGAGTCAATGCCCCTTTTAAAGGGATAGTAATACTTCGTTTTATCTTTATTTTATTTTGTAGGCATTAAAAAAACATGGAGAATGATATAAGTCTTATCTCTCAAACCTTTATGGTTTATGAGATATTCACAAGCAAAGTTTCCCCCTCCCGCCCCTTTTACCTACTGTAAACAATCTCTTCTCAGATGTGGAATGCAGTACATAGACTGGACAGATAACAGAAGGGGACACTCTTATTCCTATGAAAACAATGAAATCCCTGCCTCCCTTGAAAAGCTTTTCAGGTTTTTCCCTTATCTGAATTGAAGATTGTCCCTCTCTGCAGTCTACCTGGGCAGTTCCCTTCTGCCCTGGCTGAGAAGTGTTACGTCAGTAAAAGGGGCGGGAGGGGGACACTTTGCTTGTGAATATCTCTTAAACCATAAAGGTTTGAGAGATAAGACATATCATTCTTCATGTTTTTTTAATGCCTACAAAATAAAATAAAGTTAAAACGAAGTATTACTATCCCTTTAATACATGCCAATATAGTATTAGCCTTTGCAGCTGCCAGCTGGCACTGCATGCTACTGCTAACTCTATTGTCTACCATTACTCCTAAATCCTTTTCATTAGTAGATTTCCCCAGAGAGACACCATTTAAACTATATGTTGCATTTTTATTATTATACCCAAAATGCATAACTTTACACTTGTCTATATTGAATCTCATTTGTCATTTGCCTGCCCAGTTACTCAATTTGTCCAAATCCTCTTGTAATGAAGAAACATCCAGTTCAGACTTTATTACCTTACTTAATTTTGTGTCATCAGTAAACACTGATACATGGCTCCCTATGCCCTCTGGGAGGTCATTAAAAAACAAATTGAAAAGAAGAGGACCCAGGACAGATCCCTGAGGTACTCCACGTTTATCCAATTGGAGAACTTGTCATTTACTGCCACTCTTTGCATTCTATCTTTCAGCCAGTTTCCAATCCACAAACGTTTTCCCCTAGGACTATTTCATTCAATTTGTACAGTAGCCTCTTGTGTGGACCCATATCAAATGCCTTGGCAAAGTCTAAATAGATCACATCAACCGTCTCTCATAATGGGTAACTTACTTGGTCTGTTAGCCCGGGAGTCTATCTACTACCCGGGACTATTGTAGCGTGTGGGGATAATTTGGAACCATCCCCACTCAGTCTGCTCCGGATAGATCTTTGGTGTAAATGGATGTCAGATATAGCCTGATGTTGTAAGAAAATTATAACACTTTATAATGACTTGGGTGATTTTGAAGGGCTGTCAGAATAACTTATATTTATGTCAGCCATTCTTGATTTAAAATTAACATCCTGTTGTGTCTAACACTAACATTCCACTCTCTCTCCCTACTGTTACTTCCTACCAGGAAGTGCTGGCTAATCTGCATTATCTGACAAATTAATATTGTAAAGCACTGCTTAAACTTGCGCCATTATATAAATAAACATATTGATTCATAAATATCTCATAAACTATAGTCTTAACCCCTTAACGACCCTTGACAGTCATGGTACATCATGGGTAAAAAGTGCCTGAACGACCCATGATGTACTATGACTGTCATGGATTTCAGGGCTCCCTGCGCGGCTGCACGCCGGTCGGGGAGCCCTGATTCGGATCATCAAAAAAAAAAAATGATCCGTGGTCCTTTAGTGACCACCGCGTGCCTGCGCGGCCAGTCGTTAAGGTTTTAAAGGGATGGTACTGCATCTAAAAAAAAATAAGCTTTTGCAAGGGAATACCCTTGTTTCCCTTAGAAGGATAAATCTTACTATATATATTATATATATCAAAATTTAAAGAAAGGTGTAATCAGCACTCCCAGAACTATAACGCTATAACAAAAATATTAATTTTATTAATGTATAAATGTTTTAATCCCAATCAGGGATCTTCAACAAGAATAGATCAACAAAAATGTATCAACATTTCGATCCCACACAGCAATCTTTCTCAAGAGAAAGATCCCTGAGTGGGATCGAAACATTGATCCATCAATAAAACTCCATTTTTGTTATATCATTATAGTCCTGTGAGTGCTGACCATACCATTATATATATATATATTCCATGGATAATTCAGCACTCTCAAGTCTTTTGTAGGATGCACGTGAGGTAAAGATCCACGTGAGGATCAAAATGTTGACCTGAAAAAATTAAATATTGTTGCATCCCACAAAAGACCTGAGAGTTCTGATTTATCCATGGATTGCTGAATCACTTTGATCGTTCACCCAGGCATTTGCCTATAGTGTCGAAAGTGAGTCCTGCTGCAGTTTATATATAAAAAAGGTACCCTTATGGAGAGGAGTGTTGGATCGACAACCCTCTCATATACTCACTTTGCAGACCCCTGCAGACACCCAGGGGAGGCAGAAAGGTGGAGTTACTGCTCCCACTGGGTGATTCAATCATGCAGGGAGTTGGCCCACCCCCACTATGCAGCCTGCCCACCTCTATCAAAGTCAGAAAAAAACAAACTGGATGCCACTTGCTCCTACACCACAGACAAACACACATGCCCCATTCACACAGCACCAAACACACACATGCTCCACTCACACAGCGCCAAACACACACGCACACATATGCCCCACTCACACACAGAGCACCAAACACACACACACACACACACACACACACACACACACACACACACACACACACACACACACACACACACACACACACACACACACACACATGCCCCACTCACACAGCACCAAACACGCACACACAGCACCACACACAAAGCCAGAAAGAAATTTGGCTGACACACACACACAGTCATTCATCCTGACTCCCAGTGGCCTCAGCAGGACTTGTAGTACAGCCACTGAAGGGAAGTTGCAGCACCAGGGGAACAAAATAGCACTCAAAGGGTTAAGGTAGACCCTCATTACTGAATTACTTGTTGACTGTCATCATTTGCCATACAAGACACTGGACAGACAGTCATCAGGTACACACTTAACCCACTGACTGCCACAGGATTGTGTATCAAGTTTTACCCCTCAGGGAGTGTGCTCAAACCCCTCACACTGTAAACTTGCATTTTTGAGTGCCAGAGGGGTACGTATACATTGCAAAGCAATGCGTTGCGTACCTCTCTGGCACTCAAAGAGTTAACCCACTCCTCCACAACTCACCTACTGCTACATCACTTCTCTCGACTTACAACTCCTACAGTAAACAACTCATGGCACAATAATATAACCCACCAACCAGCAGCTCCCATTTTGCTGGGGAGCCACACCTTGATCACTTCTTTCAAAGAGCATACAAACTTCTGTTTTCACCCCCTGTCCCATAATGCACTGGGACATTCAGAGGCAGATTGGAATCAGGTGAGTGGAGTCAGCTGGGGAATTGGTTAGAACACACAGATCTTCAGTTTCCATGGTAAGAACTAGGGCTGATGGACTCACTTTGTTTCAATTTAACAGTTTGAGTGCTGTTGCAATGCCTTGGATACCTCTCTGGCACTCAGAGGGTTAAGCCCATTAACGCTTGGTGTACCAGAGATGATATGCAGCACATTGCTCTGCATACCTCTGTCACTCAAAGGGTTAATATCTGTTTGGAAAGCTTCCACATTTGGGTATTGTGCAGCCCACTCCTTCCTCACAAGCTGCCCACAGGGTTACACTGATTTCTTTGAAAATGTCCATTGATTTCAATGAGGCTATTAATTCCATGAATGCGACAGAGAATGCAAACACATAGCCAAAGCAATGCATTGGGGACCATTGTAGCATTCAATGGGTTAAAGCCCCATTTATGTCAACATGATTTTCCTGAATTTTCAATTCAACCCTATGGTGTCAGTTTGTTTTGAGTTGCACCCTGCATCTTGATGCATAAGGCCCATACAATTATACTCTTACCCCATTAATTTAAACCCATTTATACTTTTGGCTCTTGCAGCAGCTGACTGTGCACTGTGATATGTGAAGCTGATGTACTAACACAAAGAGGAACAATTCATATGTACCATACAGAACAAATGAAATGTTTTGCTGACCTCTCTAGTGTTGAAGACGTTAAAACGCCCATTTAAATAAATGGGTATTGTTCCCTTGGCTGCTGTTACTTTTCCACAAAATTCTACCACTTTACTTAGTATATGAGCCTTATTGTTTTGAAGCCTATTAGCTGTTAGGGGTCCCTGTATTGATCCCTTGCCTACGGCCCATGGACATATAATCTGGTTCTCTCCCAGCTGACCTCCGCGGCCCACTAATGTAAGGAGTGCCCAACATGTGTCACTTAACCCTTTCACTGCCAGAGGACTATACAACTCATTACACAGCAATGTGTTGCGTACCTCTCTCACACTCAAAGAGTTAAAGTGCTTCACTCCAACCAACTGCTACACTAGGTCTGTATAATGCAGTAACCCTACAGCCCTGTATTTCATGTCTACTTCATTGTCTATGTATAGTCATTTCTCCCCCTCACCCATTACTTTACTTTAACACTTCACTGTCCCTCTTCTCCTCAATCTCTCATCCCCTCCTCCCTTGTCACCCCCACTCACCCATCCCCTTGCCTGCATCCATAGTCCCAATCTCGCTATTTTACTCCCACATCACTATTACATTATCTATCACTGCATCTGTCACTTAACCTTTTGTCTGCCAACCTATTTCTTCAAATGTACTGCAGTATCCAGTATCCAGTATCCACTGCTGTGACCTTCAACAAGTAACACAGCTCACTCACTTCAACTTTAAGGATACAATGCCTTCTTCATCAAGTAACACAGCACACTCACTTCAACTGTAAGGATACAGGGCCTTATTCATAAGTAACACAACACACTCACTTCAACTGTAAGCTTTCCAAGTACAAAAGGATATAGGTATTCATCAAGCTGAAGAGCTGCAATTAAAACCTTTTTTACAACTCTTATCAGTGTATCTACATCACCACTGTGTCTGTCACACACTGTCTACATATGTGACATACATCCATGTATGTGTGTGTCTCTCTGTATGTATGCGTTTCACAGTGTGTGACATGCTCTGTCTCTTTAAGTGTGTGTCTGTAACACTGCATATGTCTGTTTCACACAATGCCTCTCTGTGTAAATAATATGACGGGCAACACCGTCCCATATTGCTAGTATAAATATATATCCTGATATTAAGTGTTACTATACCTTTAAGTAATGGCTACAATTAATATAGATGGTTTTGAAAGCCCTTCCAAAATAATCCAGAACATTATGAAGTCTTAGTTCCACTTTAAGCACACTGTACAAATCTTGGTTGCTGCTCATGCCACAGATCTTACTATTCCTAGGCAGTGAAATGAGCCAGTAGCACAACTTAATCTAGCAATTTTGCATATGCATAAAGTGTTATAAATGAATATGAAGATCGCAGTGCACAGAGGGAGCTAAACATTAAACTGGATTAGGATGTATAACATTCTTCCCTAATAATTTCTTTTCAACTTGTAGAGATTACAAGAGATGTAACACTTCATTGAGCAGCACAGGGAGGCCAATTCATTAAGACTTCCTATAATTATCATGCTCTTGAGGATGCTAATTGGTCTGCTAAGATGCTAATACAGAACATTACTGTTCTGCAGATATAAATAATATTTATCTTGCACTTTGGAGCTAATAATATCTCACTGTGGTCTTCTGCTTACATAAGCACATTGTATGACAGTTTGTTTCCTTTAGCTGTAATTTGTGATTATTATTGTTTTAGATAATTTTACAACTCTGAATGCTGCAAATAACGTGTTAAAATTAATAAAAGATATATATGGAACATAGGTAATACACACAAAATACGTACATATGATGGCAGCACAGAAAATAAGATATTGAAGAGTAGTGGGGGTGCTTTATTAAAAAAATATTACAACATTTTTTGAAAGATACTATACTATTATGGCCTGGAATTTAAAGGGATAGTAATACTTTGTTTTAACTTTATTTTATTTTGCAGACATTAAAACATGAAGAATGATATGTCTTATCTCACAAACCTTTATGGTTTAAGAGATATTCACAAGCAAAGTTTCCCCTCCCGCCCCTTTTACCTAGTATAAGCCATTTCTTCTCAGATGTGGAATGCAGTCCATAGACCAGACAGATAACAGCAGGGGACAATCTTCTTCCTATGAGAACAATGAAAGCCCTGCCCCCCTTGACAAGCTTTTCAGGTTTTTCCCTTATCTTAATTGAAGATTGTCCCTCTTTGCAGTCTACCTGGGCACCTCCCTTCTGATCTGTCTGAGCAGTGTGACATCAGTAAAAGAGGCGGAAGGGAGATACTTTGTCATTGAATTACTCTTGAACTACAACTCTGACAGAATTGAAATAACACTCTCCAAAGTCCAAATACCATGATGATTAATTAGAGCTGCTTTTATTATGAAACATTACTATCCCTTTAAGTTAGAAATGCTGCTGTCTGTGGACTGCTTTAGTTTTTATCAATAGCCCTCCGTAGACTGTCATAACAATAGCTAAAATAGCAGGGCATGAAACACACACACATATACATACATATACACTCAAACATACATATATACAGATACACACACACACACACACATACACAAACACACACACATATGCATACATACATACATATACACACACAGACACATATACACATACACACACATGCAAGCATATATACACATACACAAGCACACACAAATATATACGCACACACATACTGACATACACATATATATACTCATACACACATATATACACACATATATACACACACATACCAGCATAATTACACATACATACACACACATACACATGCACACACACACATACAAATATATACGCACATACGCACATACACACAAACACACAAGAACATACACACACATATACATAAACACACACACAGATATAGACACCCTTTACTCTCTTTCTCTCTCTCTCTCTCTCACAGACCTACACACACATACACACACACACACACACACACATACATACATACACACACACACACATACATACGCACAGACACATACGCACACACACACGCGCGCGCGCACACACACACACACACACAAATACAAATAGACGCAGGCACACAAATACACATACACAAAATGCTTTACTTTCACACAAACTTACATACATACAATTATACATGCACCTCCTATAATTCCCATCTGGTCATAATAAAAATAATAAAATGTAATATTTCCATTAATTTCTTCCCATAAAAAGAAAATCTGTAACTGTAAAATATTACAAAACTTCTGTTCAAGCCCAGTCTGTTTAAAGTACCCACACACTTTGTTCTGGTTGGATCTGACGCTCCGGAATGCAGACATTGTAGGCAATCTTCACCATGAGACAAATCTACTCTTGGTTTTGTTAAGAACAAACATATGGACAATGTTTATGTGCATAATGAACTCATCTGTCTGCAGGAAAGGGATTTGCTGTCCGAAATTATGAATAGAAAGATACAGCCATATGTTATGATTCTATACCACATTCTAAACCTTAACTCAGAAATAACAGCAACGTAAAGGTATTTTGAAAAATGTGTGCTGTATTGAAATGTGACTTCTTCCCTTTCAGAATAACTCCCTCTAATAATAACCCACTAGTTTCCTTTCTAGACCCCAAAAATCCTAATGGCCCCTATTATTTTTGTATTTGCACCTTGGTTCAAGAGATATCATGTTTTCTTAGTCAGGGGGGCGCACTAAGGAGTGATATAGAGGAGATAAAGTGGAGATTAGTGCATAGGCTCCATAGAATAACATAGGAACTGGAGAAGTGATATCACTGTAGAAGTATCTCCACTTTATCACCTCTTTATCACATTTTAGTGCATTTCCCCCTGAGTCAGACATGAAAGTTTTAGCAAGGCCACATGACACAGAATCTGCCCACTACACACTGTAATCTTGAACATTTAAGGATCAGAAGGTTTTGCAATGTATTGCATCTTAATGTACTGCACATGAGCACCCCTCTGGTCCTTAACCCCTTAATGACCATGCAATCTGGTGTGGAGACAGCCATTAAGGACCACAGAGCTTTTTTTTTCTCCTTCAATGCATTCTGGGATGGCAGAGCGGTGTTCCATTCCAGAATTCCATGACGCGCCAGAACCATCACTAGTCCATAAGTGCTGGAACTGGTGTGATGTCCTGTTACGGCATGGGTCCTTGAAGGGATAGTAATACTTGAAAATAATTTTATTTTATATTGTAGCCCTTAAAAAAACATTAAAAATGATATAATTCTTATCTCCCAAACCTTTATGGTTTTGGAGATATTAGCAAGTAAAGTTTCCCCTGGAGTGGTCACTGTTCTAGCTGTCAGATTTGAAACCCGGTCCGCAGACCTGCTGAGGCTCTTTGGAAGTGCCGAGATCACGATTTTAAAAATAATTTCTTCATTGGAATGGTCTACAAAGTGTGCTTGCAAGCCAGGCACACTTTGTAGACAGTTCCAATGAAGCAGTTCTTTTTAAAGATCATGATCTCTGCTCTGCCAAAGAGCAGCTGGCTGATCTGTGGACCGCACTCCAAATCTGTCCACTAGATGGCAGACTTGGCTAAAACAGGCAGGAAAAGGGAACTTTACTTGCTAATATCTTCCAAACCATAAAGGTTTGAGAGATAAGACTTATATTATTTTTAATGTTTTTAAGGGCCAAAATATAAAATAAAATTATTTTCAAGTATTACTATACCTTTAACGGATTAAAGGGTTAAATAGGGTCTTATACTTAGCTTGTTCCAGATGGAGAAACTGCCAGCAACTGTCATGTCTACCTCCATCCTGGACTGATTGAAAATGTTAAGATAACCGAAAATGGATTTCCTTGTCACTGGAATATTAAAGTGGAACTACCACCGCTACAAAACTTCATCTCCAATAAATCCCCATCTGATGACTAGCTGCTCAGTAGCGCTAGTCACCGGAATTATTACCTTGTTAAATAGAATTCTCCATTTTTTCCCAGACTGACAGGCAGGACGGAGCGCAGACATCTTTCCATAGTGACGTCTGCGCGCCTGCACTGTCAGTCCCTTTTGGAGCCGATCGGCTCCTATCAAAGCCTCCTAGAGCCAACTGAGACTGACAGCACAGGTGGGAAGACGTCACTATTGAAAGATGTCTGCGCTCCGTCCTGCCTGTCAGCCCGGGAAGAATGGATAATTCTATTTAACAAGGTAATAATTCTGGCGACTAGCGCTAGTGAGTCACCCCACATACATATGCATGTTCCATGCAGAGACACACAGAGTTCACAGTTCACAGAGACAATAGAAGTAGTCTTATATGAATGGGTTTCTTTATCTGTGAAAGACACACCCACACACTTAGTTTATTTTGTAAAAAAAAAAGATGACTGCGGCTTCCACTCACACAGTCCAGCAACAGGTACATTATATGTATAGCCAGCAAGAGGGAGGATTTCCATTCCTGTGAAAGTCACATCCATCTTCTGCTTCAGAAGGAGTTTTCTTTTTACCAGAAATGTCCAGCCTTAAAAGACCAATGGCTGCAGTGTGAACAGGGCCGGATTTACATCACAGGCACCACTAGGCTAAACACACTAGGTGCTGTTAGCTCCACCCATGGTCACACCCCACTTCTCACATGATACCGCCCTGTCTACTATTTCCCAGCAAAGGAAATACCTTTGGTCTATAAAAAGCAAGGACAAAAAGTTTTAACCTCAAGGTTGCTACAGAGATTGCCTTCAATGCAATGACAATCTCTGTAGCATCCAAGAGGATTACAAATCCTGTAAAGTGGAGGGACATTGAGATTGTTTTGACCACACCCATCAAATTCTGGAGCTCTGCTCTGATCACTGGGAAATTCTGTCTTGTAAGAGAAAAACCCAAAGTCAAGGTTTCTCTGGGATTATGGCACATAAAAAGTATTAATACACAACATACTCCCCTATGTTAATTATGAATACCAGCAAGGTGTGTGTGTAGGGATTCACAAACAAAGTAGAACTTCATATTTATTAATTGTGATACTAGTTGCAGACTCAGGGTTCCATCACATTTGACATTCATACTGATGCAATATGTTATACTGTAGAAGTGCTACAATATAATTGCATCTTTGGTGATATTTTTCATTTGTGTGACATTGGTTACATTGTGGGATATTAATTACTGCAACATATTGCGGCTACTTTGTAAAATATGCATGTATTTTCTGTACAGTATCACTACTACTAATTTCTGTGCACTTAAAGGGATAGTAATACTTCGTTTGATCTTTATTTTATTTTGTAGGCATTAAAAAAACATGAAGAACGATATAAGTCTTATCTCTCAAACCTTTATGGTTTGAGAGATTTTCACAAGCAAAGTTTCCCCTCACTGACCAAAACAGTCAAGTCTGCCATCTAGCTGTCAGATTTGGAATCCGGTCCACAGATCAACTGGTGGCTCTTCAGCAGAGTTGAGATAGCGAGATTTAAAATAACTGTTTAATTGGAAGGGTCTAAAAAGTGTGCTTGCAAACCAGGCATACTTTGTAGACTATTCAAATGAAGTAGTTCTTCTTATATCTCATGATCTTGGATCTGCTGTAGAGCCACGGCCGGACCATGGACCAGATTCCAAATCTGACAACTAGATGGCAGACTTGACCGTTTTGGTCAGTGAGGGGAAACTTTGCTTGTGAATATCTCTCAAACCATAAAGTTTGAGAGATAAGACTTATATCGTTCTTCATTTTTTTTTAATACCTACAAAATAAAATAAAGATAAAACGAAGTATTACTATCCCTTTAAGAATCTTTAATCCCTACTTACACACATCATGATAAAGTGATAAGCTTGATCCATGATCACTCCACTTGATCACCCCACTTATTAGCTTAATTGGTCTCTTAACCAATTAGAAAGGTGCTAATAATATAATATATATATATATATATATATATATATATATATATATATATATATATATATATATATATATATATAATATGTTTTATTCTTAGCAGTAGCTTTCTGGACCATAAAGTATTTCCAACACAGGGTTTAAATTACACTGGATCAACACTGGTTGATTATTATGCTGCACTGAATGCCTGACCATAAAGGGTTGTTTCCTGCTTCATCTCCAAGCATGAGCTCCTCTGACCTTGCAACATTACAGACAAGTTTAAGTTGGATCTCTAAAGGTCATTCCATTCAATGAATATGTTCAGTCCAGAAGCCAGAATATTAAAGGGGAACGGTAACATTTTTCAGATTCGTACCTCAGTGGGAGTTTATATTTTGACAGACCTTACATGATTATTCCACTCAATTAATTTATCCAAACCCTTCGGTGGAAACTAAAGAAAGAGTGAGGAGGAGTGAGGTAATTTCAGGAGCAAGAAATATGTAATTATACAGGACATGCACCACACATGCTGGATATCTGAGTTCTGTTGAGACTAAAGAGTCCCTGACTACTAAAACAGAAATCTCTAAAACCATTATACTGATTGAAAACATAAAGACACCATATGCTATAAGTTTAATTAGCTACTGTTGACAAAATTAAACACTATATGGTATCAAATCCACATTCAGCTCAGAGAGCTCAGTACTCAGTTTTATTTATATTCTTGACTAATTCCCAATTCCGTCTGAATTTCATGGAAAAAATAAACCTTGCAAAAAACTGCAGAGGTCATCAGACAGGAGCAAGGCCAATGCTTCTTATGGATAAGAGAAATAGAAGGAATAATATACAGTATCATAAATATTTATGGACCACAGAGAAAAATGAGTTCTTTAAAGAGATACTGACAAAACTAATACATAGAATTAAAGGATGATTAATTAAGGGAGATTTTACACCTGTATCAATTGATCTCGTGAATATATGTGATCTGATTCTAAAAGCAATGTAAGAGGAAATTCAGTTCCAAAACAGTTACAAAACGTCCCTGCATAGCCTTTGTTTGATGTTTGGTGGTAGTTTAATCCATATACAAACAGTGGTTGTGGGAGCACTCGTGGCTTGCTGTAACGATTTGTACGACACTCAGACACAGTAGGTTAGAATAAAACACAGTTTTATTAAAAAAGACACAATTAGAATGCCCACCAGGGCTGTGGAATAAGACATGAAAATATCAATCATGTACGTATGCCTTCTCAGGCCCAGTATACATATGTAGAGAGTAAATACTGTCACAGGACAGGCATATCCAGGCTATTTCAGTACAACATGGGTTAAAGTTCATAGAAAGTAATAAGTCTCTGAGGTGGTGTGTTAGACAACGCCCAGTGTGATGGTAAATGTATCAAGAGACTGTGGTGCAAGGTGGAAGCACCTAGTAGTAAGCAAGACTGAGACTCTACCCTGTGCTGAGCAGAAACGGAGACCACAATACTCTGCTAGAGCTAGAACTACCGTGAGCCACCAGCACCCAACCGGTGCAGTAACGGGAATACTGACACTGCAGGAGCTGATGGACTTAGAGCCAATAGCACCCGACCGGTGCGGTAAGGAATTACTGTACACTGCTAGAACTGATGGACTTAGAGCCAATAGCTCCCGACCGGTGCGGTAATGGAAATATTGTACACTACAAGAGTTGATGGACTCAGAGCCAATAGCACCCTACCGGTGTGGTAACGAACACAACAGTGCTCCATAAGGGTTAACGGATGGCTCAGTGTTAAAGGAGGCACAGTGCTCTGCAAGTGTAAATGGGAGCCTCAGGGATAACAGAGGCAACAGTGCTCTGCAAGTGCGACGGAAGGCTCAGTGTACCGGAGGCAACAGTGCTCTGCAAGAGTTCACGGAGGGCTCAGTGGGTTGGAGGCCACAATACTCAGTCTGCTAGACCAGCACTTACGGAAGTAGTAATGTCGCCCAAGCGAAACGGAGAATAGGATCAGGATCGCTGCCCGAATCACAGTGCAGGAACGTCAGACAAGCCGGGTCAGGTCACGGAGCAGGAACATCAGCCAGGCCGGGTCGAATCACGGAGCAGGAATGTCAGACAAGCTGGGTCAGGTCACGGAGCAGGAACGTCAGCCAGGCCGGGTCGAATCACGGAGCAGGAATCATCAAGAGTAGTCAAATGGGCCAAGTCGGTACACAGGAACGCAGGAACACAGCAACACAGTAGCACTGGTACAGGAACACCACAAAAGGGCCCCTGACAGGTGCCAGAGGCCTGGTATAAGAAGGCCATACTGGGCGGGCCAAACTAAGCTCAGCCAATGGGAGCACACCACACAGAGAGTGACAGACCAGAGCACGGGCACAGTGATACTTGCAGCATCATCAATTACGAGGCAAGGGTGAAAGAATGAGTATAAAAACTTTCTTTATTTGAAAGTATAAAATGCTTCTCAGCATGGATAGAGTGAGATACAAAACACATAGAGGAAAATTACATTAAAAATATCTTACGTGTTTCACGTTATACAGTGCTTAATCATAGGTCTATGATTAAGCACTGTATAGCAAGAAATGCGTAGAATCAAAGAACTCACCTTCAACTTCAAGGTGCTCAGAACCGCTTCAGTCCTCCATCAGCGATACATGTAGCAGATCCAAACAATGGTTGTGGGAGCACTCACAGCTTGCAGCTTCATCAATTACAAGGCAAGGTTGAAAGAATGAGTATCAACATTTTCTTTATTTGAAAATATAAAATACTTCTCAGCATGGGTAGAGTGAGACACAAAACACAGAGGAAAATTACATGAAAAATATCTTACGTGTTTCACGTTATACAGTGCTTAATCATAGGTCTATGATTAAGCACTGTATAGCATGAAACGCGTAAGACGTTGCAGTGGAAGGTTTTTTTTACAGTAAGGTCTGTTAAATTGTGGAATTGTTTGCCCAAAGAAGTGGTTATGGCAGATACAATGGATACATTCAAGAGAAGATTAGATTAATTTCTTTCCAAAAGGGAACATACAGAGTTATACTGTTTATTAGTAGGCAGATCAGGAAGGTCTGATAAAGACTAACTTATTTAGTAGCAGGAAAGCTATACAATTACTGGGGTATGAGGAGAAGGTTGAACTTGATGGACTTGTGTCTTTATTCAACCTAATTTACTATGTTCTAAATTTACTATGTAATTAAGTTGAGCAGTTTACATAAGAGAAATAAAATGCTCCTCTGGAAGCCTATAATGTATAACTGGAAGAACTGCACATAAAAAATAAATTACCCCAATAATAGTTTGGGTAAGACACATAAATAGGTGCAGGGAAACTATAGCTAACATTGAAAATACTAATACCAAAAAGGCAGCAAACTGGCTGGTCACAAGATCGTTAAAACATGCTACTAGTTCAGAAATTAACAAAAGAGAAAAGGATCATAAAGATAAGAAATTTAGGGGATGAAAAAGACAAGGAAAATTCTAAATAAACAAATGTTATAAAAGCCTTGGAAGATTATTAGAAAAAAAATATAATATTAGGAGGAAGATAATTAGAAAATAACTCAAGTCCTAGATAGTAGAAAAGAGCACAGAATCACATATTACCTTATTAAATGAGCCAATCACATGTGATGAATTAGATTATAAAAGGAATGTTAACAGATAAAGCACCTGATCACGAAGGCTATATGGTATTATATAAAAAAATTCACAAAGATCTTACATAGGGCCATGTTAGAATGATTATTTATTTGTTAGTGGGAAACAGAGATGTCTAAAGATTTAACATTTTTCAAAATGATATGCTGTCATGACTCACTGGTCCATGATGTCCAGCTAGTCGGTCATTTGCAAATTCACAGTTACTCACAATTTAACATATAAATTTAAGCATCCTCAGATCTAGCTTCAGTGCTCAGTGGTGAAGACTTGATCCTGCTTTTTGATTATCGATTTTCTGGTTTTTAACTTGTATTTTGACCTTGCTTGTTCTTAGCCATCCTTGACCTCCTGTTTGTTTAACTATTCTGAATGAACTCAGCCTGCCCTGATGTTCCGGCTTGTCACTGACAACTCTCTCTGTATTCCATTTAGTTTAGATGCTCTTGGTTATGTCTACTATCCTTGGCCTGCCTGTGTACTCCTCTAGATCTTTACTTAGCTCAGTCAGTGTCTAATATTTGGTCTTGCAATAGATACTTTTACCCAGCCTCTGGATGCAGCAAGAGAACACTTGTGGATGGCTGTGCACACTGGTTTTCTTCACTAGCCTGACTCTCAAGCATCCTTCCAACAGAAACTTTCTTTCTATTATCCTCTGGTCACTGTTTCTGGCATCCTGTGATCAATGTTCAGATCTCACGTGCCATTTGTGATATATGCATACCAAAAGAAGGAAAACAATTAGTAATTTATGCAATAATTACAGGACAATACATTTAATTGTTAGATATAACAATGTTATGAAAGATGTATGCATCTAGATGATCTCAGATATTACCTACTTTTATTAATTAGGATCAAGTGGGTTTTATTAATGGTAGACAAGGTCACTAACCTATTAGAAGACTAATTAATAACATAAAATATGTAATAGAACAGAGGATAGAGACAATTATTCTAAGTCTAGATATCTATAAGGCTTTTTGATTTTCTGAGATGTGCATATTTGGAATAAGAAATGAAGGAGATGGGGTTTGAAG
>CM074727.1:160646022-160681022 GCA_037306005.1 Rhinophrynus dorsalis
CAACCGTTGGTTATGCCTGTATCCACATGCAACCTGCACATCCAAGGCATCCACACCCCACTCAAAGGTGAAGTGGTATGCCTCAGATGCGCCACAACACATCAGAGCCGGGACCCAAGGTTCACAGTCAGATGCGCATTTTTATTATTTCCACAATTGCTAATAATGCATCTTTTGGTTAATATAAGTATAAATGTTTCCCTCTCTTTGATATTTTGGACTTTTGGGTGCCTGGGGGGCTGGCGGCTCATGGCTTTGCGGTGCGTTGCCCGCCCGTCCGGCACTCGGGGGGTTAATTCATCTTTGGTAGTTAATATCTTTGGGTCCCGGCTCTGATGTGTTGTGGCGCATCTGAGGCATACCACTTCACCTTTGAGTGGGGTGTGGATGCCTTGGATGTGCAGGTTGCATGTGGATACAGGCATAACCAACGGTTGCTGCACTTGTTGTATATTGTTAATATACCTGTTTAGCATCTAGATAGTATGGTTATACATGTGTATATCTTTTTTATCACTACTGTCCTTTATTATTAACTTTTGGCTGGCTGGACAAGATGAAGACGATATAGATGTTGTATACTATGCTTATGCTGACCCACGTGATGGGTTTATTTGAGTTTATCTTTTTGATAATTTTTTCAGTGGTAGTTTACCCTGACGAGTGTCCACCTTGTCTTAGAGTTGGCCTTTTAAGTTATATTATAGTGCTTTATGGACTAACATCTATAGCCCTGATTTTAGCATTATAGACAGTAAGATACTGATTGAACACGTACCAAGAGTGAGTGTTATGATTTTACGGAGCGCTGTGTTGTAGGTACTATGAGGAGATTGTGACATCACAGTGATTATTCTTTAAATAGAGCTCTAATATAAACTCTCCGTATGGTCCGAGTTCAAGCGTGTATAGCCCTTTAAATAACCAACATAACGTTGCAGTAATAATGTTTTTATTATGTCCACATATTGACAGGACTTTCCCATACATTTGACCCTTTGGGTGCCGGAGTGATACGGAGTGCATTGCTTTGCGGTGCATTCTGTGCCACTCTGGCACTCAGGGGGTTAACATCTGGGAATTGCATTATGTTTATAATCATCTCAATATGCAATATTGCTATACAATTTCTATCTATACTCTATATATTTTAGTATCATTTGTATACATGGATACTGACTTAATTCATTTATTTACTGTTGAAATGATTTGTGTATGTTTTTCTTTGCTGTTTGGTTATGCACATTGCCCTCTGACCTCTACCCTTTACCTAGGGTTGTTTTTTTTAAACACCTGATTTTTAAAAAAAAAAAAATTTTTCTTAATACATTGGTTTTCCTTTTCCTTCTTTTCTTTCCTTTTTATTTTTTCTGTTTAAACTTTACTCTTTTGTATGAATATAAGCTTGTTTCTTTGTATAATATATGTCACATGATCTATGATGTCATTCAGAGGCCATCTTAGGGTATTTAAAGGTACTTTTCACACTCTTTCTGTAACCTATCTTGACAAAGGCACAAGGTAGGGCTGAAATGTTGATAACAAACTTTGCATAAATTTGAAGCATTTGGAAGTCCTGTGAGTGTGATCCTTGAACAACAAAACTGTATGTATCTTTTGTGGAACCAGGCCATTGATTTTGATTGGGAGAGTACATATATAGTGCTTCCTCTATCTATATATATATATATATATATATATATATATATATATATATAATCTCATATGTACTTGTACACCTCAGCTAGGTCTGTTTTTTTCTTATAGTCTCTAGTAGTGATGAGCGAGCACCCCAATGCTCGGATGTTCGGGTGCTCTGACCGAGCACCCCCTGAGGCTCGAGTGCTCGGCCGAGCATCCGAGCCCCATTGAAGTCAATGGGAGGACTCGAGCATTACACCAGGCACCCCCTGCTCTGATGAGGGGAGGGTGCCTGGTCCATAGGAAAAGGGCAGAAAAAGATGGAAACACTACAGAAATGGTTCAGGGACAGCATAGGGAGGATGTCTGGATGCATCTTGGACTCCAACATCGCTGCTGGGAACGATCTTTCGCCCGTAGTACGCCATTTTTACAGACTGACCGTAAAACACACAAAAAGGAAAATAAAAACGACTTTAGGCGAAAAATTGTTACCAAACAGTATTTGCTGTATATTTACTTGTATATCATCTGCAAATTCTCCCAAAAATTTCATCGATTTTCTGAAGTGAGGCCATGATTAAGAGGGAAACGTGCGCAGAGGCAAATTATCCCAAAAATTTCCTTGATTTTCAGAACTGAGGCCATGATTAAGAGGGAAACGTGCGCAGAGGCAAATTATCCCAAAAATTTCCTTGATTTTCAGAACTGAGGCCATGATTAAGAGGGAAACGTGCGCAGAGGCAAATTCTCCCAAAAATTTCCTTGATTTTCAGAACTGAGGCCATGATTAAGAGGGAAACGTGCGCAGAGGCAAATTCTCCCAAAAATTTCCTTGATTTTCAGAACTGAGGCCATGATTAAGAGGGAAACGTGCGCTGAGCTGACCATCTAAAACATTATGGGTGAGGGTCTGCTGCAGAGCTGACCATCCTAAACATTATATGCGAAGGCCCGCTAGTGAGCTGACGCTATAAAACATTATATGAGAGGGCCCGCTAGAGAGCTGACCCAATAAAACATTATATGAGAAGGCCCGCTGGTGAGCTGACCTATATAAAAATTGGCAAACAGGGCCCGCTGGTGAGCTGGCCCTATATAAAAATTATATCACAGGGCCCGCTGGTGAGCTGGCCCTATATAAAAATTATATCCCAGGGCACGCTGGTGAGCTGGCCCTATATTAAAAATTATATCCCAGGGCATATGGAAGAGGAGGAGGAGGATGAGAACATTAAGAGTCAACCATATACCCGTTTTTGGGGTGGAAGGGGTGAATGGGAATACAGAGTATTCCCATCATTGTAAATAACATATATAAAGTGAGTTTATGTTCCCCCGGGGCTTTCCTCCAGTGGAGTGGAGAAGTCAGGGGAAATCCAGGCCTTGTTCATTTTTATAAGTGTCAACCTATCAGCATTGTCGGTGGAAAGGCGGATACGCTTATCTGTTATGATGCCACCAGCAGCACTAAATACCCGCTCAGACAGAACGCTGGCGGCAGGGCAGGCCAGCACCTCCAAGGCGTAGAGTGCCAGTTCATACCACGTGTCCAGCTTGGACACCCAGTAGTTGTAAGGCACAGAGGGATCATTGAGGACGCTGACACGGTCTGCTACGTACTCCTTCACCATCTTCCAAAACTTTTCCCTCCTTGTGACACTAGGCTGCGCATCAGGGTGAGGGTGCTGGCGGGGTGTCATGAAGGTGTCCCACGCCTTGGAGAGTGTTGCCCTGCCTTTGTCGGAACTGCTGTGTGCTCCCCTTTTCTCCCCTTCTCGGTTGGCCAAGGTAGCACGTACTCTGCCGCCAGCGTTGTCAGATGGAAAATTTTGGAGCAATTTTTCAACAAGAACCTTCTGGTATTGCACCATTTTGCTTGTCCTCTCCACCGGAGGAATGAGAGATGAGAAATTCTCTTTGTAGCGGGGGTCCAGAAGGGTGAACACCCAGTAATCCGTGTTGTCTAAAATGCGTACAACGCGTGGGTCACGGGAAAGGCAGCCTAACATAAAGTCAGCCATGTGTGCCAGAGTACCAACAGTCAAGATTTCGCTGTCCTCACCAGGAGGCTGACTCTCAATATCCTCATCCTCTTCCTCCTCTTCTGCCCACCCACGCTGAAGAGATGGAACTAAAGTTCCATGGCTACCCTCTGTAGCGGAGGCAACCGTGTCTTCCTCCTCCTCCTCCTCCTCCTCCTCCGCCTCCTCCAATTGTCGCTGAGAAGACGAAGTGAGGGTGCTCTGGCTATCACCTTGTGTAAGCTCTTCCTCCCCCATTTCCACCTCTTCCACATGCAAAGCGTCGGTTTTAATTGTGAGCAGCGAGCGTTTCAGTAGACACAGAAGTGGGATGGTTACACTGATAATAGCGTTATCGCCGCTCACCATCTGTGTCGATTCCTCAAAATTGCGTAAAACCTCGCAGAGGTCTGACATCCATTCCCACTCCTCACTTCTGATTACAGGAAGTTGAACGGAGAGGCGACGACCGTGTAACAGCTGGTACTCCACTACTGCCCTCTGCTGCTCACAAAGCCGGGCCAACATGTGGAAGGTGGAGTTCCAGCGCGTGCTCACGTCACACAGCAGCCGGTGAGCTGGCAATTGTAAGCGCTGCTGCAGCTTCAACAGGCCGGCCGAAGCTGTAGATGACTTACGGAAATGTGCACACACGCGGCGCACCTTGGTCAAGAGATCATGCACATTGGGGTAGGTTTTTAGAAATCGCTGCACCACTAAATTAAATACATGCGCTAGGCATGGTACGTGTGTGAGCTTGCCGAGCTCCAAAGCCGCCACCAAGTTACGCCCATTATCACACACAACCATGCCTGGTTGCAGGTTGAGTGGCGAGAGCCACTGCTCGGTCTGGTGACTAATCCCCTGCAACAGCTCTGAGGCCGTGTGCTGTTTGTCCCCAAGGCAGATCAGCTTCAGCACGGCCTGTTGACGCTTCCCCACTGCAGTGCTACACTGCTTCCAGCTACTGGCTGATGGGGGAGTGGCGGTGTGTGTAGAGAATTCGGAGGTGGAAACGGAGGAGGAGGAGCCAATAACGTAGGTGCTGGTGGAAACCCTGATGGAGGTAGGGCCCGCAATCCTCGGCGTGGGTAGCACCCGTGCCATCCCAGGGTCCGAGTCGCTCCCAGCCTCCACGACATTCACCCAGTGTGCCGTCAGGGAAATGTAGCGTCCCTGGCCACAAGCACTTGTCCATGTGTCAGTCGTTAAGTGGACCTTCCCAGTAACTGCGTTGGTCAGGGCACGGGTGATGTTACGGGACACATGGTGGTGTAATGCGGGGATGGCACACCGGGAAAAGTAGTGGCGGCTGGGGACGGCGTACCGAGGGACAGCTGCTGCCATCAGGCTGCGGAAGGACTCAGTGTCCACAAGCCTAAATGGCAGCATTTCGATGGCCAGTAATTTTGAAAGGTGTGAGGTTAGTGCTATGGCCTGTGGGTGGGTGGCTGGGTACTTTCTCTTGCGCTCAAATGCCTGGGGTAACGACATTTGGACGCTGTGCTGGGACAGGGAAGTGGATGTGGTCGCTGATGGTGCTTCAGATGGTACAGGTGCAGGGCGGGAGGTATGCGGGCCTGCGCCTTCGACAGGCGATTGGCCGGCACCGAAAACAGGGGAAGAGGAGGCAGTGGTGTGGCCTGCAGACACAGATGGGCGATCCAGGCGTTCCTCCCACTTACTACGGTGCTTGGATGCCATGTGTCGGATCATGCTGGTGGTGGTGAGGTTTCTAGTGTTCATGCCTCGGCTCATTCTGGTGTGGCACAGGTTGCAAACTACAAATCTTTTGTCGTCCGCACTTTCCTTAAAAAAACGCCATACCGCGGAACACCTACCCCTTGGCAAGGTAGATTTACGCAAGGGGGTGCTCCGTGGAACATTTGCGGGCCGGTTTGGTGCGGTCCGCCTTCTTTCTGTAGCCACACCACTGCCTCTTCCAGCCTGTTGCGGTGCTGCAGATGGCTCACCCTCAGGACTGCTGTCATCGCTCGGCTCTACACCTTCCCAGGTGGGGTCAGTCACCTCATCGTCCACCAAGTCCTCCTCCACTTCCTCACTCTGATCATCCTCCTCAAGTCTTGATCCCACCACATACTCGGTCATTGACAACTGTATAACATTCTCCTCAACAAGGTCTTGAGAAGGAAATAGTGGTTGATTTAATGGCAACTGTGTCTCATCATCATCATCATCATCCACTACTTCCTTTGACCTTAAATGCCGTTCACATCTGTCATCTTCTTGTGATTGGGTAGCCTCTAGAGGTTGTGAATCAGGGCACAAGATGTCATGTTCCTCTGCAAGCGTGCTTGGAGAGAGGGTCAAATGAAGGATTGGTGATGAGACGAGCTCATCACTATATCCCAGTGTGGGATCACTTCTTTGACCAGACCGTGTATGGTGGGAGGAAGGATGATCAGAGTGAGGATTATGTTGACCAGACTCTTGGCTACTGAGAGTGGACTTGGTGGAAGACAGGGTGGTGCTTAACCGACTGGAAGCAGTATCAGCTGTCATCCAACCGACCACCTGTTCGCACTGGTCGGACCTCGAGAGTGATGTCCTGCGACGCCCTGTGAAATCAGACATGAAGCTAGGTATGGTGGATGTCTTTCTTTCTTGTGCTCTGGCACCAGGCACAGTTTCTCCGCGTCCTGACCCGCGCCCTGAACTTTCAGGATCACGTCCACTTCCCCGTCCCTTTTTACCCGCCTTCTTCATCTTACACGATATATATGACTTTAATATATATGAGTTTGAAAACTTAACAGTATTTCTTACTATTCTGCAACTCTGCAGAGTACACAGAATAGGCTGCTAAACTGCGGTGACACACACTGAATGGAATAAGTGACTTTAATATTTGAGTTTGAAAAATTAACAGTATTTCTTACTATTCTGCAACTCTGCAGAGTACACAGAATAGGCTGCTAAACTGCGGTGACACACACTGAATGGAATATGTGACTTTAATATTTGAGTTTGAAAACTTAACAGTATTTCTTACTATTCTGCAACTCTGCAGAGTACACAGAATAGGCTGCTAAACTGCGGTGACACACACTGAATGGAATAAGTGACTTTAATATTTGAGTTTGAAAAATTAACAGTATTTCTTACTATTCTGCAACTCTGCAGAGTACACAGAATAGGCTGCTAAACTGCGGTGACACACACTGAATGGAATAAGTGACTTTAATATTTGAGTTTGAAAAATTAACAGTATTTCTTACTATTCTGCAACTCTGCAGAGTACACAGAATAGGCTACTAAACTGCGGTGACACACACTGAATGGAATAAGTGACTTTAATATTTGAGTTTGAAAAATTAACAGTATTTCTTACTATTCTGCAACTCTGCAGAGTACACAGAATAGGCTGCTAAACTGCGGTGACACACTGAATGGAATATGTGACTTTAATATTTGAGTTTGAAAACTTAACAGTATTTCTTACTATTCTGCAACTCTGCAGAGTACACAGAATAGGCTGCTAAACTGCGGTGACACACACTGAATGGAATAAGTGACTTTAATATTTGAGTTTGAAAACTTAACAGTATTTCTTACTATTCTGCAACTCTGCAGAGTACACAGAATAGGCTGCTAAACTGCGGTGACACACACTGAATGGAATAAGTGACTTTAATATTTGAGTTTGAAAACTTAACAGTATTTCTTATAATTCTGCAACTCTGCAGAGTACACAGAATAGGCTGTTAAACGGCGGTGAAAGACACTGAATGGAATATGTGACTTTAATATTTGAGTTTGAAAACTTAACAGTATTTCTTTATTTCTTATAATTCTGCAACTCTGCAGAGTACACAGAATAGGCTGTTAAACGGCGGTGAAAGACACTGAATGGAATATGTGACTTTAATATTTGAGTTTGAAAACTTAACAGTATTTCTTACTATTCTGCAACTCTGCAGAGTACACAGAATAGGCTGTTAAACGGCGTTGAAACACACTGAATGGAATATGTGACTTTAATATTTGAGTTTGAAAACTTAACAGTATTTCTTATAATTCTGGAACTGTACAGAGTACACAGAATAGGCTGTTAAACGGCGGTGAAAGACACTGAATGGAATATGTGACTTTAATATTTGAGTTTGAAAACTTAACAGTATTTCTTATAATTCTGGAACTGTACAGAGTACACAGAATAGGCTGTTAAACGGCGGTGAAAGACACTGAATGGAATATGTGACTTTAATATTTGAGTTTGAAAACTTAACAGTATTTCTTATAATTCTGCAACTGTACAGAGTACACAGAATAGGCTGTTAAACGGCGGTGAAAGACACTGAATGGAATATGTGACTTTAATATTTGAGTTTGAAAACTTAACAGTATTTCTTATAATTCTGCAACTCTGCAGAGTACACAGAATAGGCTGTTAAACGGCGGTGAAAGACACTGAATGGAATATGTGACTTTGATATTTTAGTTTGAAGACTTAACAGTATTTCTTCCTATTCTGCAACTCTGCACAGTACACAGAATGTGCTGCTACACTGCGGCGAAGCACACTGAATGGAATATGTGACTTTGATATTTTAGTTTGAAGACTTAACAGTATTTCTTCCTATTCTGCAACTCTGCACAGTACACAGAATGTGCTGCTAAACTGCGGCGAAGCACACTGAATGGAATATGTGACTTTGATATTTTAGTTTGAAGACTTAACAGTATTTCTTCCTATTCTGCAACTCTGCACAGTACACAGAATGTGCTGCTAAACTGCGGCGAAGCACACTGAATGGAATATGTGACTTTGATATTTTAGTTTGAAGACTTAACAGTATTTCTTCCTATTCTGCAACTCTGCACAGTACTCAGAATGTGCTGCTAAACTGCGGCGACGCACACTGAATGGAATACGTGACTTTGATATTTTAGTTTGAAGACTTAACAGAATGTGCTCTAATCTGCAACTTTGCACACTAAACAGAATGTGCTCTAATCTGCAACTTTGCACACTAAACAGAATGTGCTCTAATCTGCAACTTTGCACACTAAACAGAATGTGCTCTAATCTGCAACTGTGCACACTAAACAGAATGTGCTCTAATCTGCAACTTTGCACACTAAACAGAATATATATATATATTTTTTTTTTTTTTTGTTTTTTTCCCCCCACACCAAATAACCTGCTGCCCCCACACACAGTAGTCCTAAAAAGGACTTTTGGTTCTTTTTTTTTCACAATTTTTGTTTTTTTCCTCCCTACACTGCCTTTCCCTTCCTATCCTCAGCTCTCCCTGGCTCAGACTGAGCCGAACTCGATGGTCAGGTGCTATACAGCACCTGACCACGGGTTCTGGCCAGCCAATCAGTGTAATGCCAGCAGCCAACATGGCTGCTGGCATTACACCGATGTCAGAGCCTCCCTGCACGTTTATTGGCTGCGCAGCAGCCGCAAAACGTGCGGGGAGGAGACCCGAACATGGCGGGCGAGCACATGCGGTACTCGTACGAGTACCGCCATGTGCCGAGCAGAGCGATGCTCGAGCCGATCCGAGCATCGGCCGAGCATGCTCGCTCAACACTAGTCTCTAGTCCTTCCCTTCTAGTTTAGAGTTAGGTACTAGGGTCTCCTTGTCCTGCCCCTTAGGTTCCTTTAGTGTATTTCCTTGCTAGCTGTGTCACTGATAGTATATGAATGTATATGTCTGTGTGCATTTGTGTGTATGTATATGAATGTGTGTGTAGTCTTTTTTACCTGCTGAGTAAAACAAAGGTGCTCCGACTGCCAAAATAGGGCACATTCAAAGATTTTATTCCACAATACCAATATTTTTTTTATAATGTACTTTGTGTGGGGATGAGTGAGTCACTGACTATGGCTCCCCATAATAAGTGATAGGAACAGCACCACCTGATGACCAGTGTAGAAATCTGCTATTAAAAAACTGAAACATATTAACTTTTGAATTAAAATCTCCCAGCTACAGGAGAACCCTTGTATTACAGAAAAAATATTGTAATATACAATACATTTAATTTATGATGAACACATTTTCATCTCCTCTAACCCTTTAGATCTATAAAGATGGGATTGAAATGTTTAGCATCCAAAGGGGTTATAGTTTACCAACAATAAATTTCCAGAGTTAAGCGTTCCGCAGTAACATATTGTACACATTTGGAATTGCCTTGAACCAGAAGAAACTGCAGCATGTGGAGTCATTTTCATAATGATACTGTACTTATACAATTTTGTATGATTTTAGACAGTTTGAATACTCATTTAGAGACTAAGTCATCAAAATATCATTAAAGTTTTCGAAAGTCAACTGATTTATAACTTTCTTTTTGTATAATGTTTGGGAGGGGGGAAGGACAAAACATAACTTGGATGGAACATAATCAGAGGCGTAACTAGAAGCTTTCGGGCCCTGGTGCAAGAAGTACCACAGGCCCCCCCACCACATTGACCCCCTCCACAATGTCCATCAATCTTAACAATGCCCCCATCTCTTATCTCCCTGGAGCTCCCGCGTGGTCCTCTTAGTAATGCAGAACGCTGGGAGATGATGTCATCTCCCAGCGCTCTGCATTACCAGAGCGCTGGAGAGAGATTGTGGGCGCCAGGCGGAGAGGTCGCAGGGGGAGGCCAGGCCACTGGAGTGACGGGCCCGGTTGCAGCTGTGACCCCTGTGACCCCTATAGTTACGCCACTGAACGTAATCTTTCCCATGTCAGTTGTATGGGAGAACATCCCAATAATTTGCTAAAATGTGTAACAACGCAGTCATGCACAGTAGAGACTGCTGCAGTCCTGCGCAGTACAGACTGCCCAAGCCGCGGCTGATATAGAGCTGGATGCGCCAAAGGAGCGCCCAGCTCTGTATCAGCCACGGCACAGACACTCTCTACTGTGCATGACTGCCCTATGACTGGCTGCCAGTGGCACTGTGGCCCATGTAACAAGATCTTCAACTAGTATATTCTAATTGCTGTGTTCAGGATTCTAAAAGATAAACAATTCTAGACCCAACAAACTGCACCAGCGGATAGGATTAAAAGTGTCCCTTGATTTAAATGGGGTCTATTAAAGGGATAGTAATACTTAAAATGTAAAAAACAATATGTTGTAGAGTTTATCCCCCTGAGTAAAACAAGAGAACTCCCACTGCTGAAAGGTGTTTCATTCAAAAGTTATTAATTTTCAAAGTTGAATTTTTTAGGTGCAATATCACAATGGCCTGAAATTGTACAGTGGCGCTGTTGCTACACGATCCTATGGACAGCTCTGGTCCCGAGACCATAAATCTCCATAGGATGGTGTAGCAACAGCGCCACTGTACAATTTCAGGCCAATGTGATATTGCACCTAAAAAATTCAACTTTGAAAATTAATAACTTTTGAATGAAACACCTTTCAGCAGTGGGAGTACTCTTGTTTTACTCAGGAGGATAAACCCTACAATATATATTTTTTTACATTTTAAGTATTACTATCCCTTTAACCCCTTAAATGCTAGAACGGACCCCAATGTATTGCAGAGCAATATGTTGGATATTTCTCTAGCATTTAAGGGGTTAAAACCCTAATTTAAACCATTGGTAATTTGGGGAGCATTTATTTGACCCGTATGGTGCAGTTGGTTTGGAGCAGAATTGGTTACTTTTAGTCAGGGGTGTAACTAAACCTGCTACATCCTTAGGCGAAATCTGAGCCTGCCATTGTTCCATGATCTGGAGCAAGTTTGGATAATGAACACCAATCTAGACCTTAGGAAAAGCAATGTGTTTGTTGTGCCAGGGAGCTGATACATCATGATTTTTGACAAACTTGCTGGCAGTTAAACCTTTAAATGCTAGAGATGTGTCCAATATATTGCTTGACAATGAGCTGCATACCTCTCTGGAGCTCATAGGTTAAATGAAGAAAAGAGAGGGGACTCACTGATGTTGTTGTTATCTTGCTGGCTGGAAGTGGCCATTTGTGATGATGTCAGAGGCTGATAACCAAGACAGGAAATGGTCTGAAAGTACGATGTTTCATCACAGAGTAGTCCCATAGGATGCCGAGTCCTGTCATTACTGCACCGTTGGCCACACTATAGGTAGGCCTCAGTCTTTAGCTTCCTAAATATGAAATCTAAAACATTCTTAAAATTTAGAAGTTATGACTTACTACCTTCTTATTTTTAAAACTATTTTATATTTTATTCATGCCAGTAAAGAGTTTCAAGGTATAAGACTTAATAATGAAAATCATGCCCTAAATCTGTATTGCTTTTTAAACCCTTAAGGGCCAGAGGAGTGTGCAAAAAGTTGTGAAACAATGTATTGCACATCTGTCTGGTCCTTAAGGGTTAGAAAATGCTGCTGAAGCTTTTATAAAAGCATTGGGTTTGAGAAACATGTTTCGTGACTTCTGAAATAGCAAACATGTAGACATATTCAACAAAAGCAAAAATATATATTCAGCAGTGATCCAAACCTCAGTTCTTTGAATGTTCTGATTTATTAATCGTTTATAGGTTTAGTGAAGAACCCTTTGATATGCTGCTTCTTCAGAGGCGTCCACAGTAGCACCTCGACAGTCTTGTGCAGAACTAAATCAAATACAATAGTAAAGACGAGTGTAACAACTAAGAGTAATCAATGAAATCACATTAACATCCCCAAATGTTCATTAATGCACTTATTAGCTGTTTTCTTTATGCATTGCCTCAAAGATATAGAGTCTCAGTGTTGTTTGGCCATTCAGAAGGATATAGTATGGCACAGTGCTGCAGGCATCTTACTTGTAGTGCAGGTCAAATCAGAGACAAAATGTAACACAGTGAGGAAGTAAATTTTATTATATCTATTCCCTGAAGAAGCAGGGTTTTTCTCCTGTGAAACACGTTGGAAAGTCTAATAATAAAATGGAGAAATTTATCTTACCGACATTTCCTTTTCTCCTGTGTCCCTCCACGGCGTATATTAACATATGGGTCTAGTCTCCTCCTCCCAGCTGATCGTAGGACCAATCGAAAAAGACTGAAAAGGAACCCTGGGAACATCTCCCTTCAGTCAACTTTTGTCAGAGCTAGAACATATCCAAAAAAGAAGCTTATTAGTGGGTTGGGAGCGCCGTGGAGGGACACAGGAGAAAAGGAAATGTCGGTAAGATAAATTTCTCCATTTCTCCTGTGTCCCTCCACGGCGTATATTAACATATGGGGATGTAACAAAGCAATATTCAGGGGTTGGGAAAAAACAGATCTACCAGTCTGAAGCAATTTACTAATCAATATAAACAGGAGAGGTCTTACCGGCCTGAAGAGGCAGCTGCTTTGAGGATCTTTCTCCCGAAATCTGCTTCTGCAGCAGCTTGAAGATCCACATGATAATGTCTAATAAAGGTAGAAATAGATGACCAAGTTGCTGCTCTGCACAATTCTTCTGCAGATACTGAAGCCTTTGCTGCCCATGAGGTTGCCATAGACCTAGTCGAATGTGCTTTCAGGATCTTTGGAGGATCCTTTCCTGCTTCTAAATAAGTCAATTTTATACACTCTGTGATCCATCTCGCGATGGAGGCTTTGGAAGCGGGCATACCTTTAAATTTTCCTTGAAAGTGAATAAACAAAGAATCTGACTTTCTGAAAGGCTTTGATCTTTCCAAATAAACTGACATACCTCTGACTAAGTCCAAGGTATGTAGACGGCTCTCCTCCTGATTCTTTGGATTTGGAAAAAATGAAGGTAGAACTATATTCTGGTTCAAATGGAAAGAAGACACCACCTTAGATCTAAATTCGGGCTTTGTTCGAAGTACCACCTTGTCTTGATGAAAAATAATATAAGGCTTTCTGGCTGACAAGGCCTGAAGCTCACTTACTCTCTTGGCCGATGTGATAGCTGTTAGAAATACTATCATCAAGGTTAGATGTTTAATCAGTATTTTATCCAGAGGTTCAAACAGCTTAGACCGGGACAATTGGTCTAACACAATATTTAGATCCCAGGGAGGAACTACACACTTGATCCTAGGTCTTGATTTATCAATTGCCCTTAGATATTTCTTGACTATGTCCTCGTCTGCAAATTGTCTAGCCAAACAGGCTGATATGGCTGAAAGCTGTACCTTCAGAGATGCTGGACAAAGTCCTAATTCGAACCCCTTCTGTAGGAAACTCAGGACATGGGAAGATGTAATTGAGGATTTTTGTATACCTCTGCTGCTGCACCAGTTAGCGAAAGATTCCCAGATTCTGTAGTATACTTTGGAGGTTGAAGACTTTCTTCCTGCTAAAATAGTCTCAATAACTGAATCCTCAAGTCCTCTTAATCTTAAGGAAGCCCTTTCAACCTCCAGGCCGTTAGCTTCAAAAATCCCGGATTTGGGTGAAGAATCGGATCCTGAGATAGGAGGTCCTCCAGAGGCGGCAGAGGCAATGGATGGTCTGATGAAAGCTTTATTAGTTCTGAGAACCACACCCTTCTGGGCCAATTTGGAGCAATCAGAATGACTTCTGCTTGGTCTTGTCTGATTTTTCTGAGAACTACTGGTATCAAAGGAAACGGAGGGAACAGATATGCCAGGCTGAAGTTCCATCTGTGACTCAGGGCATCTGATCCCAATGCCTGAGGATGAGGATTTCTGGAGAAGAAAGTCTGAACCTTCCTGTTTACACTGGATGCCATTAGATCTATCCTTGGAAGTCCCCACTTTTCCACTATTAGCCTGAAGACCTTCGGATTCAGGGACCACTCTCCTGGGTCTAATTTGTTGCGGCTGAGAAAGTCTGCTTGAAGATTGACACTGCCTGGAATGTGAATGGCTGACAGACGTGTTAGATTCCTCTCCGCCCAGCTTAGGATCTTTCCTGATTCGAGACTTAGGGATCTGCTTCTTGTTCCCCCCTGGTTCTTTATGTACAGGACTGCGACCATGCTGTCTGATATTATCTTTACTGGCTTGTTCTTTAATTCCGCTTTTAGTTTCCTTAGGCAGAGGGCTATCGCTCTTAGTTCTAGGCGATTTATGTGGAGCTTGGTTTCCTTGGCAGACCACCTTCCTTGAATTGCTCTGTCTCTCCAGACTCCTCCCCATCCGGTCAGGCTGGCATCTGTCTCTATTCTTTCCCATTCTATGTCCTGCAATGGTATTCCCCTCTGTAAGTTCTTCTTCTTTGTCCACCAGGATAATTCCTTCCGAATCTTTAGAGGAAGAGGAATTCTTTGAGCCCTGTTGGTAAGATCCCGATTCCATCGATTTAGGAACCAATTTTGTAATGGTCTCATGTGGAATCTGGCCCATGGGACTACTTGAACTGATGAGGTCATAGTCCCTAGGAGCTCCATGTAATCTTGAGCCATGTGGAACGAAGCTTTCTGGAATAATTTCACTCTCTTGATTATGGATTCTATCCTGGGTAAGGACAGAGTTATCTTGTTCTCCTCCATGTTCAGGAGCATACCCAGAAATATTAGTCTGCGTGTAGGTTGTAACTGACTCTTTTCTGAGTTCACTATCCAACCTAGATTTTGAAGATGTTCCAGAGTTCTTGACGTCTGTTCCTGTGCTTGATGGTAGGATTCTGATATTATCAAAATGTCGTCGAGATAGGGTAGGATTGTAATTCCCTGTTGTCTCAAAGGTTCCAGTGCTGCTGCCAGAATCTTTGAGAAAATTCTTGGTGCTGAAGTTAGACCAAATGGCAGCGCCTTGAATTGCCAATGTTGCCCCTCGAAGGAGAACCGTAGAAATCTTCTGTGACTCTTTAGAATGGGTATATGATAATATGCTTCCCGAAGGTCTATTGTTGTTAGAACTGATGATGGTCTCAGGGCCTGAATTATAGATGACACTGTTTCCATCTTGAATGTTCTCTGCTTCAGGTAAGGATTCAGATGTTTCAGATCTAGGATAGTCCTGAAACCTCCTGTGGATTTTCTTACCACAAAAATTGCTAAGTACCATCCTCTTCTTCTGAATTCCTGAGGAACTGGCTGGATTACCCTGTTTAGATTCAGTTCTTGAATGGAGTTCCTCAGTTCCTTTGCTTTCGTGTTGTCCCTTGGGGTTCTTGAGGATCTGAATAAGTCTTGATGGGGTCTTAGATTGAATTCCAGCGGGCACCCTGCTTGAATTGATCGAATTACCCACTTGTCCTGGATGTTCTGGGATAACCATTGATGAACAAACTGCCCCAGGCGACCCCCAACTGGAGCAGGTAGCAGGGTCCGCTGACCTTCACTGGAACTCCTTCTTAAACTGATTCTTCTTAGCTCCATCTTTCCTGAATGAACCTCTTGTGAACTGAGAAGAAGATTGTTTCCTCTGATCAAATCCCCTTGATGGCTGAAAACGTCTTGAGTCTCGAAAGGACTGGCGTCGCCCCTTGAAGGATGATCTCAGTGGTGATGATCTAGATCTCTTGTCTTGTGGAAGGAAAGAACTCTTTCCCCCCGTGACCTTCTTTATTATATCCTCCAGCTTTTCTCCAAACAGCAGATTGCCTTCATATGGTAAGGTGACTAATTTAGACTTTGAAGAAGGGTCTGCCCCCCATGATCTAAGCCAGAGAGCTCTCCTAGAAGTGACCGATAGTGCTGAAGATCTGGCTGCTAATCTGATAGCATCCATGGATGCATCACAAGTATAAGCTACTGCTTCCTTGATTGTAGCTACTTCTTTAATTAGTCTGGATCTTGAGACTGAGGATTCAATCTTCTGTTCAAAGTCTGTCAACCAGATTCGGATGGTTCTAGATATACATGCTAAGGCTGTAGCCGTCTTCATGTTCTGACCTAATAGCGCATATTGTTTCTTTAAGGCGCCCTCCATCTTTCGATCCATAGGATCCTTTAGAGAAGATCCATCCTCCATGGGGATCGTGGTTCTCCTGGCCAGTTGTGCAATAGATGCATCAATCTTTGGTGGACAAGTCCAGCTAACCGTATCCTCTTCCTTAAAGGGGTACATCTTCTGAAATCTTCGGGACATGGATATTCTCTTATCCCCCTTGCTCCATTCGGACTTGATCAGATCTGTAACTGACTGATGTACTGGAAAGGTCGGAAGCTCTTTCTTGTTACCCACAAATGCATTATCCAGGATGCCCTTTTCCTTCACTTCTTCTGTCAATCCTAATGTTTTTCTCATGCTTCTGAGAAAGGTTTCAATCTTTTCCACGTTGAAGGTTCCTTCTTCCTCTTCAACTATTTCACCTTCCTCTTCCGAATAGTCTGATAGGATATCCTGTACACTGTCTGACTCCATTTGATCCACTCTAGATGATGTGCCTTCATCTGGATCCTCTAATCTTTGCCTTTTTCTTGGACCTTGTAGTGAAGCAAAAGTTTCTTGCATTGAGGATTTCATCCATGTTAAGAAATCCTGGAACTGATTTGGCACTTCTGGACCTGCTATCTTCTTTAGACACTCCGTACATAACTTGCTGGTGTCAGAAGAAGGAATGGAAACCTCACATCCTGCACAGGTCCTGGCCTTCTTTTCTTCCTTGTTATCAACAGCAGTCTTACCTTTAGAGGAAGATTTTGCTGGTGTAGACATAATAGCAGCTAAAACTTAACCTTTATTAACTTATGATTAAAAGGGATAGACAATTTCTTAAAGAAAGAAAAGCTCTAATAAAATTCCTCAATTTCCACCAGCAGTATGACCTGATCACATCAGATTCAGGTTAACCTCTATATATATATATATATATATATATATATATATATATATATATATATATATATATATATATATATATATATATATATATATATATATATATATATGCAAGGTAGTAATTGGCTTGTGTTCCAAGCTGGAACGCAGAGGCCCGCCAAAAAGAAACATCCTCTTTTTTTTTTTTTTTAAAAAGGTTTCCTACCTTGTCTTCATCTGTTTGAAGCAGTTAGACCCGGACAGAAGCCCTGCCGCCATGTAGATTCAAGGCGTTCCACTCAGAAGGATCCTGACCCCTGATTCTGCTACTGTAACCTCGGCTGACCCCATGCCGATTCCCACGTGGCTTCCTCTGTCAACCGGAAGTCCTGGCGTGCAGCTTTCTCTCCTTCTGGCGGCTGGAAACACAGCGCCAGAGTAAAAGAGATGTCCCGATACCCGGAACGCAATGAATGCGGCCGGGGAGATCTGCATCTAACTGCCGCTTCTACCCGTAGGTAACCGCTTGTTCTGAATCTTTTTTTTTTTTTTTTTTTTTTTTTTTTTTTTTTACTTTCGGCGTAGCTTGTGACCGCTGGAAGAATCTTCCAGCTCCTACTCCCAGCTCGTAGGACCAAAAAGACTGAAGGGAGATGTTCCCAGGGTTCCTTTTCAGTCTTTTTCGATTGGTCCTACGATCAGCTGGGAGGAGGAGACTAGACCCATATGTTAATATACGCCGTGGAGGGACACAGGAGAAAAATATTTTTATTCATCTGATCAGTGTATTGTGGCATATAATATCCATCTCTTGTGGCCGGACTCACAGGACAAAAAGACGGCTTTTGTGTTTGCTTATATTCACGTCTGTCTGGTGAGTGCAATCTATTGGGGACTGATTGGTGGGAATACTTCCTCACAGTGTTACACTTAGAGGACTTTGTCTCTGATCTTTATAGTGAGGAACACACACACACTGAGGATCCCAGTCCTGATCTGACCTGCACTACAAATAAGATGCCTGCAGCACTGCGCCATCCTATATCCTTCTGAACAGCTAAATAACACTGAGACTCTATATCTTTGAGGCAACACAAAACAAAACAGCTAGTAAGTGCATTAATGAACGTGTGGATATTAATGTGATTTCACGGATTACTCTTAGATGTTCTGCTGTTCTTTTCTATGTAGACATATTCAGTTTGCTTCTATCGACAATTACTATGGGGTACAGTTTTCCTTCTACTTCTTGTAGGCCAAAGAGGTAGGAATTAGTGAATCAATTCAACACATTCAGTATTTATAGGAAACATACTGTTTTGTAAGGCCCAAAATGTTTAGTGTTGTGCTATGTTGTTCATTTTAGCCAACCACAGAGCAGGAAATCAAGGGATTGAACAAAATAAAACTTGCTCACTTACCTTTGAATATCACTCACAATAGGTTCTGCCAAAGTCCTCTTTTTTTCTCTCATTCTTCCCCCTCTCTGTCTCTCCTTCCCATCTAATTCTTCCCCTCACTCGTTCTCTCCTTCTCTCTCATGCTCCTTTATAATACTACCCATCTCTCTCTCATTCATTCTAGTGCCTCCACTTTCTCATGCTCCTGCACCTCCCATCTCTTTTCTCAGCTCCCACCCTCTTCCTGTCCCTCTGTGATTTATCTGGATTAATTCGGCTAGAACCAGATTTTTCTCTAGGTCTTCTGAATCAATCCTCAGAATGGGTAGCAGATGTTTTGCTTATCCCTAGTATCCAATAATATACAGTTCCAAAATAATGCAATATACAGTTCAGAGAAATGTATCGACTGTGTAATGGGAAATTGCAAAATGTGACTAAGTGAGATAGTTCAGTTGGTTAATGCAAAAGAACGTAATATATATTTCAGAGGACAGTATTTACTGTGTAATGTGAAATTGCAAAATTTTACTAAGTGAGATACCTCAGTTGGTTAAGGCACCAGCTGTAGAATCTGCTCAAAGCTCAAGGTCACAAGTTCTAGTCCCGGCAAGGTCAGCTCAGCCTTTCATACCTCTGAAGTAGATAAAATGAGCATCTAGGACATACTTGAAAAAGAGAATATTTATTGCCAAGATTCACTAATGTTTGAAGAGGGCTCAAAATGTTGATGTCCTATCGTAGCAGTGTCAAAGGCAAAATGACAGTGTTCACTAAAGTGTCCTCGACATCACACCACCATCAGTCTGACAAAGAATCTGCCCACATCGATGTCCATCTGACACATTTTTGAATTTTCACTCATCACAAAGACAATGGCCTATTTCCATAATGAAATTAAGCATAATGACTCATTTCCATATGGAAATGCAAGATAATGAGCCAGTATCATATGCAAGTGGATGTGTTGATATGTTAATGTGGCACTTCTTCTGTAACAAAAGAGTGCAAAAATCAAGATCTAAAAGTGGCACTTTTACATCTTGTTTTTTGCGCTGTTTTGTTACAGGAGTATTGAATTTATGGACAAGGCCATATTTTGAGTGCTGCAGAAAATAAGATTTCCATCATTGTTAACCGTTCAATCAAGTCATTATTCATGATTATCATCTCATCATTTCATCAATCCATCTTTCTTGTCTGTTGAACTATAGTGGATGATATTGTGGTAGACAGTAAGATTAAGAGATACAATTTTTTCTTCATTTATTGTTTTGGTTTATATTGCTGTTATATATATATATATATATATATATATATATATATATATATATATATATATATATATTTATTTTTTTTAAATTTATTTATTTTTTTTTTCTCTTTATTTTTTAGAGCTATTTATTTGTCAGTCTGGTGCTTATCTCCACATCTAGTATCTGGTGTCTTGAGTGTTTCCATAGAGGGAGTTCGCTAGCCTATTTGGCACTCTATATTTGTTTTCATAATGTGGCACTTCGACACATTTACTAAACTCCATTATCAGACTCTGCTGTCGGGGTTCACGGTCTCAACTTCGTTACCAGAAGTTGGCAAAGTTGGGATCTCCCTGTACTTTCCTGTGCAGTAACAGCCCATAATCAATCACAAGCAGAAAGGATTGTGAACTGATGTTGATATGGAAGGGATGCTCTCCCTCACACATCACCAGCTCTATGACAATCCTGAAGACTGAAATCATTCTCTCTGCTTCCCCACATGGCCAGTAGGGGAATGGAAAGAATATGTTCAGCAGCATGGACAGCATCACTCCCTTATCCCTTTGAGTGCCATAGACATGTGCATTGCTCAAACCTGTGGCACTCAAAGGGTTAAAGTACACCAAACACTACACAATTATTCCCTCAACTCTGTATTATATTTATTTTATACATGCTGTGCCCTCCCAAGGGAACAAGGCTGCATCCATGGGGATTTGTACCTACTTAGCCTTGTTCCCTTGCCCACTGATATACAGAACCCCATGTACAATGTCTGGTATCTTTTTTTAATGTTGCATCAGAAATGTTGTGTGGCTGGAAGCTGCATTAACCATGTTGCATTGTTTAAAATGGCGACATGAGAACCTCGCTCTGCATAAAAGAGAGAAGTTCTCATGTCACCTCTTTAAACGTCACTACCATAGTACCAGCATACAGCTACCATCATCCTTACCGTGACATGCTATTGTTAATGTGTTCTCCTCTTATATATGTTTCTAGTTTTTGTGATGTGCTGCCTGTTCTCAAATGTTACTGGGGCCTCTTATACACAATCAGTTGACAATGTTCCACAGTCCTGCACCGGCTCTCTCTCCCCTCTGTCTTCCTGTAATTATGGGCTGTCTCTCTCTCCCCTGCTTCATGGTGTTCTACAGGCAGTCCACGGACAACAATTTAGGGTCCTACAGGAAAAAACAGCTAAACCACAGAGCAGGTGAGAGAGATACAACACAGAATGACATGCGGAGTGTGGAGAGAGAGAGAGAGATGGTGCAGCTCTGTGGAACATCATCAACAAATGATTGTGTATAAGAGGCCCTAGTAACATTTGAGGAACAATCACATAAAAAAAGCATATTTTTAATGTGACATTTCAAAAGCGAACCCACTGTCTGACCCCCCAGCTTTGCTCCCTTGTCTACTGGTAGCCACAAATCCTCATGGGCACTACCTGGTAAAGGGATCAAGGCTGGGTGTGTCACACAGCACATGTGGTGGCTAATTCACACAGTGCTGATGTTCCCCATGCTTTTCCACAGTTCCACATCAACATACATTGTCCCCCTTACAGTAACATCTCAACAAAATTGAGTGCCAGAGCGGTACGCAACATATTACATTGCCTTCTGGCACTCAGAGGGTTAATGTACAAAAAATATGTTGTCCCTTTGAGCTTAAAATATGTGTGCTGCAAAAGTGGTAGTGTATTAACCCTCTGAGTGCCAGGGGGATTAGCAACGTTTTGCAGGGTTATGAGTTGCATACCTTTTGGCACTCATAGAGTTAAAGGTAAAATCTTATGCTTTTTTGTGATTGTAGTAAAGTCAAACCTCGAGGGGTGCATCAGGACCCCTCCTGATGTGATCAATGATCAATGCAGTGACCAGCAGGACCAGGAAGTTAATTACCTCCTTCCACTTGTACCCCCTACATAAGTGCTTTGTTTTTTAGGCGATGAGTGCTTGTGTAGTAGGATACAAATGCTCATTTACAAAAAGTTGCTTGAGAGGCTCATTCATTCAAGCTCAGAGACCCATGCTAGACGTATAAGTCTCACAGGATAAGAAACTGAACTGAGAGACTTTAGTCTTAGAATTCAGTCTCTTCCTGCAGGACCAATGAAGGAGTACCAGTGGTCTGTTTGCCCTATAAATGGCTTCCTACTACTTTGTATTCTGTATATGTCATTGCTGGTTTCATGATTTCTACAGACTTATGTTTGAAATCTTGCAACCAAACCTGTATTTTCTGATATTCTGTATCTAAAAAATAGAATCGGATTTTGCAGAATAACGCAAGATAAATAATATCTTCGATGACTTCAAAGTTTCTTTCTTCACTTATAACTTATGAGTAAAGAAAGAAACTTTGAAGTATTCTAAGATGTTATTTATCTTGTGATATTCTGTAAAATTCCATTCTTTTAGATCCAGAATATCAGAAAATATATGAAGATACTAAGTGAGGAGACAAACTCTCAACAAACTGAATTATTAATTTTTAACTTTGACCACTATCCAGTTCTTTTAAATGTAAAATATATGTATTAGTGCAAGCAGGACTGATCTTTATTACTTAATGATAAGCCCAGCACTGCCATGAGAACTGAAGAGGATCATTAAATAAAAATAAGGTTTGATTTAGAGCGATGGACTTCAAGTGCCTTGGATAAGATAATCAGAAAGGATTGTATTCGCATATTAAGTTAAACCTTTGAGTGCCAGAATGTTACCAATGTGTTTTATTAATTTTATTTATTCTTTTCAGGATCCTTGTGAAGTGATCAGGTAGGCCGGTCTCAAATGTCAAATTATGCGTTTATTGGAATCTTGGCCGTCGGATCCAATCACAACTATTTTAATACTAGTTGAAGAGCCCGTTACACGGGCCACAGTGCTACTGCCAGCCAGTCGCGGGGAAGTCATTCACAGTAGAGACTGCCCGCAACACGGCTGATACAGTGCCAGCCGGTCACGGTGCAGTCACGCACAGTAGAGACTGCCCATGCCGCAGCTGATACAGTGCAGCCAGTCGCGGTACAGTCATGCACAGTAGAGACTGCCAACGGCATGGCTGATACAGTGCCAGCCGGTCGCGGTGCAGTCACGCACAGTAGAGACTGCCCATGCCGCAGCTGATACAGTGCAGCCAGTCACGGTACAGTCATGCACAGTAGAGACTGCCCACGGCATGGCTGATACAGTGCCAGCCGGTCGCGGTGCAGTCCCGCAGAGTAGAGATTGCCCATGCCGTGGCTGATACAGCGCCAGCCAGTTGTGGTGCAGTCAAGCAAGTAGAGACTGCCCGCACCACGGCTGATACAGTGCCAGCCGGTCATGGTGCAGTTATGCTCAGTAAAGACTGCCCACGCTGCGGCTGACACAGAGCTGGATGCTCCTTCGAAGTGCCCCGCTCTGTATCAACCTCGTCACTGTCAGTCTCTGTTGTGCATGATTGCGTCGTTACACACATTTTAGCAAATTATTATATAGGATTATAGTGTATACGAGGTCCAATTATATGTGCTCACCAATGAGTGTAAAGAGGGAGGTATAAGATAAGGATATATTTGGCTTTTTTCTTTTGTTCAGTCCATTATAGTGTTGCACCACAAAACACGTTAGTTATTGATTTATGGGCTTATATATTTGAATATACATATATTTTTGTTGTGAATTCACACCATACAGTTTTAAAGATTATATATATAGCAGAGAGGAGAAATTGTCATTATATGCGTACGATATACTACTGTTTCTGGGTCATGTTTCCGGATCTCTTCCACGAGTTTTAGATTTGGTAAATGCCTATGGTAACTATTCAGGACTGTGTATAAATTGGGCTAAATCATCTATTCTCCTTGTTGATCCAATTCTGCATGGCAGGCCCCCATTGACTGCTCCATTAAAATATGAAAACTCAGTGAAGTATTTGGGACTTGTAGTAACTGCCTCCGCGAACAATTATGTGAGAGATAATTTGGAGCCTCTAATTAATCAATTTTGGTGTAAAAAAAACCTTTTGGCTCACATTACCGCTGAATGTTATTGGTCTTTCCAATTTGATTAAAATGGTGTTTCTCCCACGATTTTTGTATGTTTTTCAAGGTTCTCCCATGCATATCCCTAAGCGGTACTTTACCATAATTGACAAAATCATTAGGAATTTTCTCTGGTCAGGCAGCCCATCTAGGATTAAGTTACCTACTCTCAAGCATTCGGTGAGTGAGGGTGGAATAGTCCTCCCTGACTTCTATAATTACTACCTGGCTGCACAGGGACAATATGCACTTACATATGTTTGCCGGATACCCTGCACACCTTTCACAGAATTGATGAATCTCTACTCAAACCGGGATATTTTGTTGCATGTTCCTTTGCTGGATCCAGGAGTGCTTGAGGTCACCCCAGCCACTTCTCGGATGACCTGTCATGTATGGTCGACTATTCAATATATTTCAAATTATAAGGCAAAAGACCCTGAAACTCCCCTCTGGGGGTTGGATGGGCTGCTGCATCTTCAACAGTTGGAGTTTGGTTGGTCATGGTGCATGGTATTTCTACACTTGGCCATCTGTATCAGGGTACTGTTCTAAAAACTTTTGACCAACTTTGTGAGGAATTTGGTATTCCTCCTACCTTTCTATATTCATATATGCAGTTGAAACAAGCCTTGAGCGTCATGTGGGGTACTACTACTCCAAGTTTAAAAGAATTCCCATTAGTTGCGTTAGCTAAGAGGAGACAACCCCTCAAACCTGTATCATTGATATATGCATGGCTTGCTAGGGCTTATGTTGTAGCAGAGGATGGGCTCAGGCTTAAATGGGTGGCCGATGTGGGTGCCTTTGAGGATTGTGAATGGGACATGGCTCTGAGGAGTCCTGCATTGGTGGCTTCTACGGCCAGGCACCAACTGATCCAGCTCAAGATTTTGTACCGATCCTATTACATTCCTGTGCATCTTTTTCGGATGGGTAAGCTGGATAGTGATTGTTGCAGGAGGTATGGGGAGTCAGAGCCACTTTCTTTCACCTCCTGTGGGAATGTCTGTAGATTCTGGGTAGAAGTGTTTCGTACTATATCAGCTGTGGTGCAGTGGGACATGTCACTTTCCCAGAAGACGTGTATTTTCTATCCTCCCCGATCAACTTTACTTACATTTTCACACTGATTAGTAATGGCACGAAAGGTGGTGGCACAGTCGTGGATATCGGAACATCCCCCCAGGCATTTCCAATGAATGAACTTAGTGACCCATCATCTTCCTCATTACAATGGACTTTACCTATATAGGGGAATACCAAACAAATGTCACCAAATATGGGGTCTATGGACCTCTTATTGTAATTCTAGAATTCTATACCAATGAGGGCTGCGTGATACATGACTATTGCTTTGTGCTCCGTTTGTGATGTTCCTGGAGATCATGGCTACCTATTACTATATTTACGTGTTTACTTACAAATCAATGCCTATGCTGTTATCTGCTACGTTTATATTTACTTAATTAAACATGTGTTGCGCTCATCTTCCGGGGAAGGAGAGAGGGTGCGTAGGATGAGTTCTTCTAGAGTCTTGGTTAGGGGTGGAGATAGGGGTGGGTCGTTTTGGTTCTGGCTTAGCTTAGCATCTTAAACTTTTTAAAAATTAAAATGGGACAGCTGTACCTCTCTGTCATATCTATTTGACTGTATGCATTGTTTCTCTTATTTGACAATTATGTGCACTCACATTGAATTTGTAATGTTTATTACTGTCCTCAATAAAAATGTTTAAAAAAATATATATATATTTTATATATATATATTTACAATAATGAAGAGCACGCCACTACAGGATATACAGTGTACCAATACGTAATTTATTGCAATATAAAACACACATAAAATTCCAATGGGACAATATGATAACTCTCAATTAAAAACACTCTCCTTTAACCCCTTAATGACCCTTGATGGTCATAGTACGTCAAGGGTCATTTGGCTTAATGACCGATGATGTACTATGACTGTCATCGAATTCCGGGCTCCCCCCGCGGCTGCACGCCGTTCGGGGAGTACGGAACGCAACGGAGCAATAAAAAAAAATTGCTCCGTGGTCGTTCAGTCGGGTCGCTGCGCAAATTCCCCAGTCCTTAAGGGGTTAATAAGTGTACATGTCTAAGCTAATGTATGATACCAAATATTTATGGATATTGATAATGTAACATAGAGCTTTGCTTGTTGATAAATTGTAAATTGCTAAGAGATTAATTTAAAGGTGATCCACTCCCACCAGGATCAATCTTAAAGATATATAATGAGAACTGCAGTAGTTGATTTAAAGGTGATCCGCTCTCACCAGGATGACCTTTTCAAATGTTCCAGTTAAGGATATATTCCTTTGTTTTATTTTTTCTATATATGTATAAAGTTGTTGTCCTTGTTTAAATGCAAAATGTCTCTGCTGTAATGGCATGTATCATAGACCCTCTAGATCAGTGTTTCTCTGCTCCTGTCCTCAGGACCCACTAACAGGCCAGGATGTGATGATTTCCTTGTTAGAGCACAGGTGAGTTAATCAATGTGAATGAGCCTCTGATCACATGATTTCCTTGTTAGAGCACAGGTGAGTTAATCAATGTGAATGAGCCTCTGATCACATGATTTCCTTGTTAGAGCACAGGTGAGTTAATCAATGTGAATGAGCCTCTGATCACATGATTTCCTTGTTAGAGCACAGGTGAGTTAATCAATCAATGTAAATGAGCCTCTGATCACACGATTTCCTTGTCAGAGCACAGGTGAGTTAATCAATGTGAATGAGCCTCTGATCACATGATTTCCTTGTTAGAGCACAGGTGAGTTAATCAATGTGAATGAGCCTCTGATCACATGATTTCCTTGTTAGAGCACAGGTGAGTTAATCAATGTGAATGAGCCTCTGATCACATGATTTCCTTGTTAGAGCACAGGTGAGTTAATCAATCAATGTAAATGAGCCTCTGATCACACGATTTCCTTGTCAGAGCACAGGTGAGTTAATCAGTGTGACTGAGCCTCTGATCACATGATTTCCTTGTTAGAGCACAGGTGAGTTAATCAATGTGAATGAGCCTCTGATCACCACACCTGTGCTCTAGCAGAGAAATCCCTAAGTCCTGGTCTGTTAGTGGGTCCTGAGGACAGGAGTTGAGAAACACTGATCTAGATGTAGTTATAATACTTTTAGTTACCTGTCCCGTCTTACTGGACTTACAGCGCGCAAATTCCCTCCTATTTCAGGGCTTTTGAACTTATGTCCTTTCTCCTTTTTCTCAGCGGGCAGAGGTAGGGGTCTTGATCTCCATAAGTTGTTCTCTTTGTTCCCAATGAAATCCTTTTATCCTCCTCCCATCTACAGCGGGCAGGTTGATTCTTTCAGATGGTGCTCGTGCCTTACTGTATCGAACTCCTTTGCATATATTCCTTATGCAGAATTTTTTATGAATACCGGTATTTCAATAAGTACTGTTTCTTAGCTCTGTGAAACTCTTGCCAATCTCTAACGTATTTCGTGCTGGTTAACAGCGCTTCATCAGGGAGAAAATTATTTTACTTAGATTTACTAAGGATTATTATATATACCCATTACAGGGCACACATCATTCACAGCATATAGCGGAACGCAGGTCTGTTTGTATGTTTTATCACTTTTGGGTTTAGGCCTAATGTCAGGGGGACTGGAGAACCCTCTCATTCCTTGCTGCTATCTATATCTTTCATCTATATACTTATATTCAATTTATATTTATTATATGGATATTTAATGATGAGTTAGCGCTGCAAGCTTTCTTTTTTCTGTTTTAGTATATATATATATATATATATATATATATATATATATATATATATATATATATATATATATATATATATATATATATATACACGCAATCAGCCTGGGCTTACTGGGATGAAATGGCACACAGCATAGATGCAAAGAAAGTAAATTTATTATAATATTGCTTCACAGCACCAAACGTTTTTGGTCCCTAACGGACCTTCATCAGGGTAGTACAAGTACAGAAAAAGAGAAAAGTTTAAATACCTGATTGTGCAAAAGAATCCCTGCGTCCACATTGCCCGTCTGAATTGATCCCAATGTGATGTGATGTGCACCGGAGTAACTGTGTCTGACATCACTCCCAAAGGTCACAACAGGGGGCAATAGCAGAAACTCAACAAACATCATTTATACAAAAATAATTTTTCTTCTTATGTATAAAAATAAAACACATAACATTTACAATAAAAGAATTTTTCCAATACCCAAAATAATGTATTAGTTCTATATGAACAACTCCCGTGACATCTGGAGAGACCTTCTACTGTCATTCAAATTGACCTATTATGTAATGTGCACCAGATTCTGGTTTTTATGATTTTTAAGTGCCACTGCCAATCTATTTTGTCCTGTGTATATATATATATATATATATATATATATATATATATATATATATATAACAAAGGGAGAGCGCCAGATTTCAATGTAAAACTATTATATTTATTAATACAAATATAAAATGATTATAACATTGGCAAATATAAAAATGAAAAACCCTCCTTGTAATGTACTATACAGCACTATATATAAAAAAATATTTGTAGATGTGAATTCACCAAAAAAGTAAATAAAAAGGCTGGAAATAACACTCAAAGCTGTCACCCATGAGGACTAGTTGAGTTTTTTTAGTGGGCAGGTGTATTAATGTGGATAAACTGCAATAACAATGTCTCTCCTGTCTTTAACTTTGGAACAGATATATGTCTGCGTAAAAATGGTACCACTTGTATCATATGTAATGTTCCACCGTGGGCAGCGATACAGTGTTGCTCCCAATCAGGCATCTCTCCCATCTTTATCAATCCGTGGAAGCAGGGTAATTACAGCTGTCATTAATGAAGTTCTGTTACAGCTTACCTTGCTTTCAGCATCATCTACAGTTGAGAGGTTTCAAGCATGCAGCAGGCCTCTGTTTTATGTGTTTGCTTCCTGTAGTCTCCCCCTACCTACTTCCTCCCTCTGAGCTGCTCCTCCTACTTCCTGTGGAGTGGTTTAAAAGGCAGACTGAGTCCGGACTCAGATGCCCTTGTTCATAGCAGTTCTGTTACCTTGGGCTCTGTGTATGACCTGGCTAGTCTTCCATCCATTCTAGTGCTGACCTGTGGCTTTGTCTGACTATTTTTTTGCCTAACCCCTAAATAGTGGACATCCAATCTGGTGCAGATTTGTGGCTCTGGCTGACTATCTGAACTGTGTATTTCCCGGCTTGTCTGTCTACCCCCTCTGGTGCTGACTTGTGGCCCTGTCTGACTACTCTTATGTTTGTTCCTTCTACCTAGCAGACACCAAACCTAGTGCAGACCAGGGGCTCTGGTAGACTAAGCACCCTACTGACTGCAGGCGTGAGTCAGTTCGCTCCATACTGACTGCAGGCGTGAGTCAGTTCGCTCCATACTGACTGCAGGCGTGAGTCAGTTCGCTCCATACTGACTGCAGGCGTGAGTCAGTTCGCTCCATACTGACTGCAGGCGTGAGTCAGTTCGCTCCATACTGACTGCAGGCGTGAGTCAGTTCGCTCCATACTGACTGCAGGCGTGAGTCAGTTCGCTCCATACTGACTGCAGGCGTGAGTCAGTTCGCTCCATACTGACTGCAGGCGTGAGTCAGTTCGCTCCATACTGACTGCAGGCGTGAGTCAGTTCGCTCCATACTGACTGCAGGCGTGAGTCAGTTCGCTCCATACTGACTGCAGGCGTGAGTCAGTTCGCTCCATACTGACTGCAGGCGTGAGTCAGTTCGCTCCATACTGACTGCAGGCGTGAGTCAGTTCGCTCCATACTGACTGCAGGGGTGAGTCAGTTCGCTCCATACTGACTGCAGGGGTGAGTCAGTTCGCTCCATACTGACTGCAGGGGTGAGTCAGTTCGCTCCATACTGACTGCAGGGGTGAGTCAGTTCGCTCCATACTGACTGCAGGGGTGAGTCAGTTCGCTCCATACTGACTGCAGGGGTGAGTCAGTTCGCTCCATACTGACTGCAGGGGTGAGTCAGTTCGCTCCATACTGACTGCAGGGGTGAGTCAGTTCGCTCCATACTGACTGCAGGGGTGAGTCAGTTCGCTCCATACTGACTGCAGGGGTGAGTCAGTTCGCTCCATACTGACTGCAGGGGTGAGTCAGTTCGCTCCATACTGACTGCAGGGGTGAGTCAGTTCGCTCCATACTGACTGCAGGGGTGAGTCAGTTCGCTCCATACTGACTGCAGGGGTGAGTCAGTTCGCTCCATACTGACTGCAGGGGTGAGTCAGTTCGCTCCATACTGACTGCAGGGGTGAGTCAGTTCGCTCCATACTGACTGCAGGGGTGAGTCAGTTCGCTCCATACTGACTGCAGGGGTGAGTCAGTTCGCTCCATACTGACTGCAGGGGTGAGTCAGTTCGCTCCATACTGACTGCAGGGGTGAGTCAGTTCGCTCCATACTGACTGCAGGGGTGAGTCAGTTCGCTCCATACTGACTGCAGGGGTGAGTCAGTTCGCTCCATACTGACTGCAGGGGTGAGTCAGTTCGCTCCATACTGACTGCAGGGGTGAGTCAGTTCGCTCCATACTGACTGCAGGGGTGAGTCAGTTCGCTCCATACTGACTGCAGGGGTGAGTCAGTTCGCTCCATACTGACTGCAGGGGTGAGTCAGTTCGCTCCATACTGACTGCAGGGGTGAGTCAGTTCGCTCCATACTGACTGCAGGGGTGAGTCAGTTCGCTCCATACTGACTGCAGGGGTGAGTCAGTTCGCTCCATACTGACTGCAGGGGTGAGTCAGTTCGCTCCATACTGACTGCAGGGGTGAGTCAGTTCGCTCCATACTGACTGCAGGGGTGAGTCAGTTCGCTCCATACTGACTGCAGGGGTGAGTCAGTTCGCTCCATACTGACTGCAGGGGTGAGTCAGTTCGCTCCATACTGTCTGCAGGGGTGAGTCAGTTCGCTCCATACTGACTGCAGGGGTGAGTCAGTTCGCTCCATACTGACTGCAGGGGTGAGTCAGTTCGCTCCATACTGACTGCAGGGGTGAGTCAGTTCGCTCCATACTGACTGCAGGGGTGAGTCAGTTCGCTCCATACTGACTGCAGGGGTGAGTCAGTTCGCTCCATACTGACTGCAGGGGTGAGTCAGTTCGCTCCATACTGACTGCAGGGGTGAGTCAGTTCGCTCCATACTGACTGCAGGGGTGAGTCAGTTCGCTCCATACTGACTGCAGGGGTGAGTCAGTTCGCTCCATACTGACTGCAGGGGTGAGTCAGTTCGCTCCATACTGACTGCAGGGGTGAGTCAGTTCGCTCCATACTGACTGCAGGGGTGAGTCAGTTCGCTCCATACTGACTGCAGGGGTGAGTCAGTTCGCTCCATACTGACTGCAGGGGTGAGTCAGTTCGCTCCATACTGACTGCAGGGGTGAGTCAGTTCGCTCCATACTGACTGCAGGGGTGAGTCAGTTCGCTCCATACTGACTGCAGGGGTGAGTCAGTTCGCTCCATACTGACTGCAGGGGTGAGTCAGTTCGCTCCATACTGACTGCAGGGGTGAGTCAGTTCGCTCCATACTGACTGCAGGGGTGAGTCAGTTCGCTCCATACTGACTGCAGGGGTGAGTCAGTTCGCTCCATACTGACTGCAGGGGTGAGTCAGTTCGCTCCATACTGACTGCAGGGGTGAGTCAGTTCGCTCCATACTGACTGCAGGGGTGAGTCAGTTCGCTCCATACTGACTGCAGGGGTGAGTCAGTTCGCTCCATACTGACTGCAGGGGTGAGTCAGTTTGCTCCATATTGACTGCAGGGGTGAGTCAGTTCACTCGTTACATCGGCTCAAGATCCTGAGTTCCGGCTCCTGCTCCTTGTTCCTGTCGAGACTGCCAGTGGCTAAGGCCTAGTCTCCAGCAGTGTGGAGTGTGGAGTATTATTGTGACTTGGGGTCACAATAATACTCATACAAACAGTTTGTGCTCTTAGAGGGTTCTGCTCCCTTCTGTTCTTGTATTGGTCTCCAGCAGTGTGGTCTAGCTTTGCAGGCTATTATTCCTGATAATAGTGCTTGCTGGCTGGTAACCCTCTGCTTGTTCCTATATTTGTATTGTTCTTTCTATCTAATTGTTAATAAATTGCATTTACTGTACCGTACTCACTCCTGAACTTCTCTGGGTAACCGTGACAAGTGCTTTTCGTGGGCAGAGTCTCTCACTCAGTATCCTCCTATGCATTTTGTATCTTAATACAATACTTCCTTAGGGAAAAAAAAAAAAAAAAAAAAAAAAAAAAAAATATATATATATATATATATATATATATATATATATATATATATATATATAGGCTACCGTATTGAGTGTTATTTTGTACACATGCTTAGGTATTTCTTTTATCCATTCATGTTAGTTGATTGCTTTGGAAGAAGGTTTAATATAGCCTTTACTTAGGTAATGTGAATTTCTATGAGTAAGCAACAAGTGTGAAATGTGTTAGACTGAGTGTCTATGAACTCTTTTTTCCTGGTGTGATCAACAATTTTTTACTGCTACTTGTAATAAAGAGATTTTTTCTTTCAAGCCGCTGACTTTATTCTATTTTCTTTTGAGCGCTGAGTACGCGCAGTAAGGCATTTGCACATGGGATTTGGATTGTCTCATCTTCTGGCACCATGGTGATTTGTCATCAGACCGGGCAGCGCAGAATTAAGAACTCTCTGAGTTCCGGAACCACAGAACGATATATGGGTTTTAGAGTTAGCCAGTAAGTTTCTGTTTGCACAAACCACACTACACAGATCCGGAGAGTTCCCAGGTATGATTATGGCATTTCTTACAAGTCTTGTTTAGTACAAGGGGTGGAAGAAAGGAGTGTCCCAAATACCTATAGACTGCATCACTGTGCCCCTTGGTACAGGCAGAATTAACTCTCTGTGTACCAGAGAAGTATCCAGTGCATTGTAATGCAATGTACATATACAGAGTTAAAGGGATAGTAATGTTTCATAATAAAAGCAGCTCTAATTAATCATCATAGTATTTGGACTTTGGAGAGTGTTATTTCAATTCTGTCAGAGTTGTAGTTCAAGAGTAATTCAATGACAAAGTATCCCCCTTCCGCCCCTTTTACTGATGTCACACTGTTCAGCCAGATCAGAAGGGAGGTGCCCAGGTAGACTGCAGAGAGGGACAATCTTCAATTAAGATAAGGGGAAAACCTGAAAAACTTGTCAAGGGGGTCAGGGCTTTCATTTGTTTCATAGAAAGAAGATTGTCCCCTTCTGTTATCTGTCCGGTCTTACAACCAGATTCCACATCTGAGAAGAGATGGCTTACACTAGGTAAAAGGGGCGGGAGGGGAAACCTTGCTTGTGAATATCTCTCAAACCATAAAGGTTTGAGAGAATACTTATATTGTTCTTCATGTTTTTTTAATGCCTACAAAATAAAATAAAGATAAAATGAAGTATTACTATCCCTTTAAAGGTATACGTTCTAGCATTGGTAGCTTAGTAAATAAATGTTAAGAAGTAAGGACAAAACAATTATTCCAGCACCTTATCGATAGATCACATTTGTCCATTCAATCCACTGACAGCACAACAAACAAACCCCTGACAGACAGTTAACTCCTTGCATACCAGAGGGGTGTGCATGATATTGCTTCAAAATGCATTGCATACCCCTCCAACGCTAATGGGGTTAATACAGGGGTGTCCGTAGAAATTTTTCTGGTGGGGGGCAAAGCCATAATATGACCTCCAGGCCAGCCCATCAGCCCTCTTTGTTTATATGGAGGGGGTAATTGCTCCTCCTCCTCCAGACACCCATGGGTTAAAAATAAACTGTTTAACTTTTCCCTCATTCAGTGCTTCTGACCTTGCGATGAGGCAGAGCACTGAATGTATACATGTATAACTGTTTTCTCCGTGTTTGTGCAAAGTCAGGCTTTAACGCCTTCTCCTGGCTCTTTTAATATTGATGAGATCGGCGGCATCCTTGATTGCTCAGCAGAGGAACAAGAGTGTACATTACAGGATGGGGACTCATATGTCCTATCAGGTTTTCTTCTAGTAATGGATGATTGAGAGATAATTAAAAAGCATTTTAGAATGACATTCAAGTAAATATAGATACTTAATGCTGATGGTCCATTTCACCCCGTACTGAAAAACACGTGTAAGTAAAGAACTACATTATTACGGCTAATTGGTACTTAGAACAGCAGGATCCTTCTCATAAAGTGGAAGGAAACAGTGTTAAGAGGATTAGAATAGTGTTAATCGGCAAATAAAGGTTTAAATTGTTTGAGCAGCTTGCTTTTCTAAATAGTTCTTCTCATGTTTAATTACAGGAAGCAAAATAGTTTAAACCTTTGAGTGCCAGAGAGGAGCCCAATGCATTGCATTGACTAGTAATCTTTTTTTATGATTAAATAAATGCTGATTTTCCTGCTGAGTAAGGAATGAGTATTTGCTCAGCTTATACATGTTTCATTCAAATGTTATTACAGAACAACTATTTATTTTAATTAACCTGTTAGCCAACAGTGCCAACTAGAGTCCAAAAGTCACTCTGTGGGAGAGCTTGAGTCACTGACTATGTCTTTCCCTAGTACATGATCAGGGATGGATTTCCCAATAGGCAGAGTAGGCAACTGCCTAGAGTTTTGAGTTTTGATGGGCGGAGCCTCAGCTGTGCTGGCCACACCCACATTCTCTGTTGTGAGAATGGCCAGAACCATTTCAGTGTCCCTGCACCAGTTTTATACTCCATTACAACTAGTATTTAACCCTGTGGGTGCTAGAGAGATCTCCAACCCATTGCTCTGCTTTCTCTAGCAACCAAGGGGTTAAAGTGTTTTATTTTTTTGTTCTTGTCTGTTATAAGCCAGGGGTATTTTCTGTATCAGGAAACAGTGGATGGGACAGTGGATGGGACAGTGGGTGGGGCCATTTGAGGTGTGGGGTGTGTGACCATGGGCGGAG